>PHNY01028417.1:546-10899 GCA_003724115.2 Anethum foeniculum | reverse complement strand
TTACTCGCTCAAAAAGGATGAAGCATGACTTAGTACAATAATATTTTTATTAACTTCTTTTCAACATATATTCGAATTTACAAATAATTTAAAAGCCAAAAAATTAATAGATTTTGCAACTCCCATTTTAACACCTCATAAATATCCACAAATGTTAAAATATGTTGTACTAAAAAGGATTCTTCATAAATATCCACAAATGTTAAAATATGTTGTACTAAAAAGGATTCTGTCAAACAGAAAACATAGATTATAATTTCTGTAAAACATGTAACACGTAATTTTTAATTTGTCGTATCAATTACTATATAATTAATCTCGATATACAATGGTAATAAATACAATATTTTTTGAAAAAATTTCGTGTCGCGCGTAGCGCGGCTTTATATTCTCGTATAATTATAAGAGAATACAATATGATAACAATATAGGAAACAAATACTTTTGATACACTTTCATATTCTTATTCGATATAATACAATGTGATAACCATGTACATAAATAACAATAAATTGAAACCTATAATTTATACCATGATCACTACAACCCAGTGACAACGATCCTAAATTTTCAGAAAACTGTCACTACAACCTGGTTACTCGGTCCTAAGTTCTTATTTTTACAAACCATAGCATAAACCAGAGATTCAAAATTATTGTCTAGATACTACACATATACACAAATGCATATAACTTCAAAAATATCTTCACTTAACCTATATTTTGATAAAGAAATATACACATATAACACATAAATTTGTGGACACCAAAAAAATCAATCGGAAACTTATCTCAATTCTGACCAAACATGAATTTTGCATTTCGACCATCTAAATGATGTTTTCTTAGAAAACACAAAAAAGAAAGCTATAGAAAATGAAATGGTCTTTTTGATAAGTCCAAAATGAACGAATTCCAACTTACGATGAATTTATTACAAATTTTAAAGGACTACTGATTTGTGTATACAAAACCCTACGAATTTCAATAATAAAGATGATGAAGAAGAATGTAATGTATATATAAGGTTAACCCTAACTTCAAGCCTACTAATTGTGTGTATCTAAATTTGATCCAAATTTTAGGCTCATTATTATAATTCAATTTTAATCCTTTTTTCTATTATTAATTTATTATTTATTTTAAAAATTATAGTATATTACATTATCCACTTGCTTAGACATTCTAATGTTAAAATCATAAACTAGTCATTCAATCGTCAAAATTCAAAGTCACATTATCTCTTAGTGCTCTGTCATGTTCTATATAACTTAGTAGTGGTATCATAAAGTGCAAAAATTCTCAACACTCGGAAGATTTTTAAATAAATAAGTAATATTTATTTTAAACAGTAATACAAAAGCAAATACTATTGACTTTTAATTTATTTTGTTCAATTTTTTATTGACATTTATTTTATCTTATTCAATTTCTTCATGTAGTAATGTTTTTCGATTCATGTTGAAATAGTTTAAAAATTCAAAACAAGCTATTCATATTCTAAATTTTCCATTTTACAAGTATTATTATTAGTTCTACTAGAATTACACATATATAAATTTGAAAGGTCATTTGTAAGGGATGGTGGTATGTGCATTATCGATCTATAAATATGGTAGATCACTCCGGCTAAATCTTTATTTAAAATTCTGATAGAATAAAAAGTATATATTATATAAATATGTACATATAAAATATATTATAATATAGTACTTTATATATTTCTAAATATTATTTATGATTTTACTATAAAAAATTGTCTTTGTTTAATTATCAAAACAATTATATTATCTCAATTATTTTAATATCAAATCTTATTTTTAAAAGTTCACGTTTCAATTTTAGTCATCATATATTTTATTATTTTATCATTTTATCCTATTAAATGATTGCTCGAACAATAGACAAAAATATTAAAGTGATATAATATACATAAATTTGTATCGGAACACGTGGTCGACCTTTATTCGTCAAAATCTTTTTACATGGATAGCACTTATATCAAATCTGAACCATTCATTAAGTACATATCGTGCGGTCAATATTAGTGATCCGCGTGAAAATAGCAAAATGCCGTTTGATCAACATAAAATCCTAGCCATTAGTGTGCACATTACTTCTATATATATTTGATCTCGCTTATGAATCACATATCAACACATACATATTATCTTTGTCCCTTCACTCGATCTCCCTCCCCCCCTCTCTCTCTCTCTCCCTCCCTCTCCCTCTCTCTCTCCCTCTTTCTCTCTCTCTCACTCAAATTACCTTATTCCTTCCTTCTCTCAACATCCTCTTTCATTCAATTTTTATTGGGAGTTTGTCATCTCTTCCGATCAAGTCCATGGTTAAATCCCCGAACCTTCATCTCTCAAACAACATGTTTCTTATACATCTGAACATTTTTCATCTCATAAATTTTCTGTAAAAAAAAAAAAAGGATTGTTCATATTACATCAAAACATTTGTGGTTGTTGGCTCTGCTACTTTCATTCTCCATGTAAGTTTTATTTAGTATATATATATTTATTAAAATTATAGATGTTGTATGCTTGTGCTTGTCCCTTTTTGCATTTATTAACCTGTAAAACTCCAAGATTGGTAATTAATAAAAAGCGCTTGCTTTTAATAACGTTCATGCATAGATTTAATCCAAGTAGTTTTTTATTTTATTTTTTTAGAGATTGTTAATTTCATGTAATATATATAGCACATATGATATGCAAATTGATCATTAGGAGATTGAGAAAAATATAGTGACGTCATATATTAAAAAAAAGCTCACCAATTGACGGGAAAAATCAAATTATAAATGGAGGGGATTTTGTAAAATTCTGTGTGAGCAGGTTTATTTTACTGGGCTATTAACTGACTTCTAACTTCAATGATATAAATTAATTTTTTTTAAATACTAATAATTTTGTAGGCATGTTTATTATTTCATCCCAAATTTAATTTCATTAACTTTTGTTGTTTTGTTTACTATTATTTCTTTATATAGTTTCACAAACTAGGCTTTTTTTATTCATCGGGTAGTCATTTATTTTCTGACTTGCTTTGTGTTAAAAGGTTAAGAGAGACAATTCAACAAATCTTAAGCAACTTGCCTTGTTATTTTGACAAAGCATTGTCTGCAAAGCTTCTATACAAAACTGAGCGCAAGCAATATGATGAAGTGAGTGCAAAGCACATCCTCCCTTCAACGGTATATGAAGCTGAACATTTTTTGCGTCTTTTCGGTAAGCTTAAATTACTTTAATTATTTTAAATGAAGTTCATGGTATATTCTTTTCTATATAAACTATTTTTTTTAATATTACATGGTGGCTAGGTACTATTACTTGTAGAGACTTTGAAAGCATCTGTTTCAATAGTATGAAAGTATTGCATTCCAAGACCTATCAATACTAACAGACTTTTTCTGTGTATGTAGATATACACCTGAAAAAAGTTTATTAGCATAATAGGACTTACCTCAAATCATGACTTTATGATGCAGAATTCTTTAGGGCTGATTGATCATCTATTTCAATTACAGTTAAGTTGCTAAAGATCTTGCATGCTGCAAAGATTGAAGAGGAAGCACTGCTGAAAATTCACCCAGAGATACTTGATTTGCTGAAGTATGTCTTTTTCTTTTAACTGCATTGCTGAAAATTTATATACATGCCTTTGTTTATTTAGTGATTTAATAATTAGACAAACCCAATGATACAAGAAAAGAATATTATGTAGGTAATGGGATTCTAAATACAATGAATTCTATGTCAAAGATATCAGATCATCATTGAAAAGAATCACAACCTAAAGGGCTGATAGGTTTCCCTTCTTTATGAAAGATGAATGTGTAAAATTAAGCTCTTGTTAATTACTCTAGGGTGTTCCAATTATTGAGGGGAATGGGGATGGGAGATTGTGAATGTTCCAGAACCTATGGGATACATAGTTACAAAGTTCATGGAAATGAGATTAATTAAATATTTTTCCAACTAAACACTAATAGATGAGATCCAGGATTCAAAGGCTGCCTTCCTACAGTTTTTCTTTTAACTCTTCTTCAGTCCATGATCCTATAATTTCTTTAGATTCCCAAATAATGTAACCATGTCGGCTTGGTCCCTGAATTTGCTTATATATGCCAATTATAATAAACAATATGTATCATATTATGTGCAGGTTTTTGGAGACGAATCAAAGTACCTTTTTCCTCTCTAGCTACTTACCAGACCCCTGAAGAGTTGGATACTGAGATGTCATAAAGCTTGAACACGTGCGTAAAAGATTGATATAGGTGGTTCAATCTTTATAGAGGTGTAAACATGTGTTTTGATTACCAAATATTGAACTGATACTCTTTATCGTTTTTCGCAGCAGTTGCATATGTTGTAATTGTCAATTATCTCTTACTAATTTATTTAAGCAGCAATTGCATTTGTTGTAATTGGTTGTTATCTATTACTAGTTTAGTCAAGCAAATCAAACTCTACAACAAAGTTAGTCATCTCTTGTATTATCAGTTTCTTAATTAATATTGACCGACTCTGATCGTCAATTCAAATTTCATTACCCAAGTAATATTTTTACTTGTTCTTACATAACTTATTCTCTTCTTAATAAGCAAAACGCATAGTTTTTGAGTGATTGTTGAAATGTTGCTTACTCTTATTCAAAATACAACTTGATGTTATCTGTGTTACCTGTTGCTGATTAAAGGCTATGATTTGGAATTATTATGATGAGTTTCTCGATCATTGTATGTTTATTTATATCGAAAAAGAAATATCGAAATTTTTAGTACTGACTTAATTATAGATGAGTTTTGTGATTTGAAGGAACGCAGAGTTCTACTATAAATTCGTTACTAGTATTTTCGTATTTATTTTATTGAATATTTATATTTTACTATGTTGATGAAAAAAATTTTGACCCCCTATAAATAGTTGTTAGCTTCGTCCATGATTAGCATTATGGCTCGAATTGACGACTTTTGGTTTATTATGATGTAGTCACTAGTTATTACTTTAGCTTCCAGCACTTGCAATTTGCAAACAGTATATTTGCATCATACATGGAAATCAATTGACGATATTATTAATTTAGTGTGACTTGATACAAAAATTTGTACAGATGTACCGGCATTGTTTTCAATCACTTGATACGTTTTGTACTGATCGACCTGATTCTCGCTAAACCGAGTTATAATATTATATTACATATCCGGTCGCTCTAGAATTTAGCCTTTAGGCTTAATTGTGTAGTGTGTCCTGTGTACAGGACCAGGGTGTATACACATATAGTGACATGCTTTAATATTGATAGTTGGTCAGCCTTCTACCTTTAGGCTTAATTTTGTAGTGACTAGTGAGTCCATAAGGTATTTGTTTCTGTTCCTTTTGTTTTAAATTTATCATACATTTTGATATTACGATCTAATTAGTTCTGCTAGTTGCATACTAAAAATTCACATACTAAATTTGTGGTTGAGTTTTGAAATAGTGATAGTTACTTGGCTAGTAAATATGCGGATCTAGAGTAAGGCCTAGTATATGATATTATCATCATACTAGCAGAGTAAGATGTACTCATTTGCCGATTGCCTGAGCATGGTCGAAAATATATATGGCTCCCTTGAATTTGTGCTATGAAAACGAATATAAATAACAAAAATAGTATAGCAATACTCAATATAGCAAATCTGATATAGCTGATTTGATGAGAATTTCATCAAGTCATAAACGCTATTTGATATGACGTTGGTCAAAATATCAAGACAAAACACCATTTTCTATGATGTTATATACTCTACCTAACACGCAACTTTCACTTGTATTTCCCGTAACTAATATCTTGTTCCATTTTGGTGCCTTGAAGTGTCGTTCTTAGGGACTTAAAAATCGGATAAACATTCATGCGGCTCTGTCACTACCAATGAGTTTGATCACATTCATGTGGCTTGTCAAGTAGGTGTGAGCAAGAACGAATAAACGGATAACATGAAGAGCATAATGGGTCGGGTATTTTAACTTTCACCTTTCATCTTTTTGCTCATTTCATTTTCTTATCTATTTTTTCAACTTCTTTTTCTGTGTCGGTGGAGAGGAGTCGGTGGTGTAAATTTGGTTATTCGACTATGAGAAATAAATGAATTTGGTTATTGGAACAAGTTACATACTCATGTTCAGATTACAAGTATAACCTACATTATTATTCAAAACACTTAATTTTATATTCAACGTATATTTAGTTAGATTTATGTACCATATGATGCATACACAATACCAAATTGCAATGTGATAGTAATTTAATAATAAAAAATGATGATCAAAGTTTTATTTTTGCGGGACCACAATAAAAAAGAAATGAAGCCGGTGGTAGAAGATCCAGGCTACCCATGTTCTGCCCAACGGTCTGATCATGGTAGCCATATCATTTTGTGTTGAATCTTACAGCTGGAATGTGTGTGGGGGGATTTATATATGTCATTAGTAGGAGTATCTGTTTTGAGTTAAATATATACTACAGTATAATAAATCTTTTGTGCTGTCATCATAGTCTTCCACATTTGTTAGACAATGGCGTTGGCTTGGGCCATGGCAGCACGACGATGGGAATATCAAATCCTTTGCTAATTTATATTGCCATTTGTAATAAGTACAATTGTGTGTCGTCTAAACTAAGATGGCATTTCTACATAAATTTCGTGTTTTTAGTTTATCCCAAATTTATTTAAATATAAATGTTACGTGTGATGAATTTATAATTTTAGTACAAAAGTGTGCCATCCGGTTACATGTTATTTTTTAATTTGTTAGTGTTTAGTTTTAAAAAAATAATAACAATTTTTCTTAGATAAAAACTATATTTTACGTAACATTTTTGTTTTTTACATTATAAATCACACATTTAATTTGACAATCAAAGTTATATCAAAACTTAGACAACTTCATGGTCACTCTATTTAAACATTCTTTTTTGTAAGAAACCTATACTTTTGTTTCTGAACAACAAAAGCCTAAACTTTTAGTTGTAACATAAATTGTATATTCATACGTCTCTTCTTTTCTTTCCGTAATTCATGGAACATTTTTTTAATTTAAGTACAGTCTGCATTGTGTTTATAAGATAAGCTATTGCTTTAAAAAACAAAAAACAAATCAAGCACTTAACTAAATCTTCTAATCCAGTACTAGGTCAGAGTCTTTAGTCAACCTTAGGAAGCACAATAAGCACCAATGAGATGATGATTATAGTATAAATATGTAAAATCTTGATTTTATAGTTTTAAAATTTGAGTAAACAATCACATATATGCTATAAAGAGATGCAATTAAAATAAACAGTATTTTTCAGGACCTGTTCTTATATCTCTGTTGAATTATTTTTTATATCACATAATATTTTAATTTTTATTAAGCTGAAATTAAATAAAATTATTCGTGTTATTTTGAAAAAGTAACAATTTTTTTATGTAATACAGAAAAAGTAATGTGTTTTAGTTGAAAAGGTTAATTGATTAGTTATTAGTAATTATAATATTTTATAAAATAAAATTGTCCCTTGATATTTTTGGAAAATGAGGTCTTTTAGTTGGGAAAAAATAAAAAATAACGTGCTTTAGTTAATTGGTTTATATTGCACGGGTTGCTTTAATAGGTTAAATTAATTTTAAAAAAAATTGAATTTATAAATAAATAGATTCTATTTAAAAAAATTATGATTGTAAGATATAGTATTTGGTATATTTTTAGGTGTATAGTATTTTTTGATGTGTATTAATGATCGGAAAATATAGATTAATGAATATTTATTAGTGTTTATAAAAGGTAATATATTTTAATTTAAAAGTTAACATGTTTTTCTTTTATTTTATTAAATTAAATTGTCTTTGATATTTTTGGAAAAGGTTATTTAGTTGGAAGAAATAAAAAAGGTAATGTGTTTTAGTTGAAAAAAATTGTTGGTTTATATACTAAGTATGATTAAAATAAGAGTTATTAACAACTATAATATTTTATTTTATTAAATAGAATTGTACGTGATATTTTTGGAAAAAAATGTTTTCGTTGGAAAAATAAAAAAGGTAACGTATTGTAGTTGAAAAGGGTAATTGGTTTATATACTAATTGGAATTAACATAACTTTAAAATAAATAGGTCCTGAAAATAATTAAGGATAGTTAAGTAAAAATAATATGAATAATTAAGTAAGGGTAGTTAAATAATTTCAGAAAGTACCGTACCAACTAACCGACTACCAAACTTTTAATGTTTCGTATATTATAATATAGTATAGTAAATATAGATAAATAGTATAGATTTGTTTTATTAAACATAATTGTCCATGATACTTTTGGAAAAGAAGGTGCTTTAGTTAAAAAAAAATAAGAAAGTTAATGTGTTGCAGTTGAAAAAAATATTTGAGTGGAATAATAAAATATTGGCATTAATACTATTATATGAAAATTGAAACTGAGATTACTAAAATGATATTTAAAATTTAAAATTTATTATTTAATATTTTGTAGCTGGTATAAAAAAATTAATTATTTCTATTATTTGAAAATTTTTAAATTTTACTTTAAATAATTTTTTTTGTTGAATTTCCGATTTTACCCTGCCCAATTTCAAATTCTGAAAAAGAATACGTATTACATGTTAAGGTCTAAATTAACGGGTGCAAACTGATTTTCCAGTAATTACGATACACATCTAATTTTTCAAAAAAAAATAAAAGTTCAAATCGCATTTAACTCTAGAAATTATAAGAAAAAGGGTTTTTCTACATGTGCCCATGGGCACATGGTAAGCGCGGAAATTTATAATAATGGTGGAGTTTGATTGGTGGAGTTTTTGTGAATGCAGGATTCACCACTTTTATAAAGACTCCACCATTTTTATAAGTTTCCGCGCTTACCAGGTGCCCATGAGCACATGGTAGAAAAACCGTACTTTAACGGTGACAAGATATCTCATTTTGTCTCTTTGAAATTAAGTTGCACGCCCTCGTCAACCTGACCCGTGTGTACCTATTATATAGGGCAGTCAATGGATCGGATTTGGATTGAATGAGCCTTGATCCATATCCTGATTCATTTAATTTTATCGGATTCGGATTCGGATCGGATTTTTGTCGGATCTTTCACAGCCCGATCATATCCGTATCCGCTGGATCACGGATTTTTGGATCGAAACTCTGATCCGTTTATATTTATATTTTTTTATTTTTATTTACCAGTATCCTCCGATCCGTTTATATTTATATTTTTTATTTTTGTTTACCATTGTCCCTAATGTTAAATTTTAATAAAGACAATGAAATAAATTCATTCTTATCAAGATACTTTAGAATTGACACTCTTTATTAATCATTATAAAAATATACATTTATGTAAACGAGCACAAAATATCAAATGCACAATAATATACTATTATTTGTTAATACTAGCCACATCTAAGAAAAATAAACATGAAAAGATATACAAGTCGTCTTTCAATTTTATTCCTGTCAAGTTCAATCTTATTTATTATTATATATAGTATATTTATTCAAAATATTAAGTATTTTATGAATATATATATATATATATATATATAATCGGATCGGATTATTAACGGATCGGATCGAATCAAATCCATATCCTATACTTATTGGATCAAATTTTTTCCGGATCGAATTTTTTTCGGATCGGATTTGTTTTTACGTGATCCATATCCGCTCCATTAGCCTTCGGATCGAATCGAATCGGACCGGATATCCGATCCATTGACAGCCCTATACCTATATATAGACTAATATGTTTATAAGAAATTAAAAAAAAAAAAACAATTTTGCTCATGATCCAAGTGATATTTGAGTTCAGCTTAATTTATTTTCGAATACTGAAATTCGATATAATTATTATTGAATTCAATTTAAATAATAAAAATGTTAGAGCACGATTGGATAGCCTAAGTGGTCAAAGGTTTATCTTCTGTCGTCCAAGATTCTGGGTTCGATTCTGGGTTTTACTGTGGCCACCGCGAGAATTTCTTAGAACATGTACTCACTTTATAAAGTTATAAGCCATAAAAAATTATTGAATGAGCCAGTATCAAAACCAAAATATTATTGGATAAGACAGAATCAAAACCAAAATCTAGACGACAGAATCAAAACCAAAATCTAGAGCGACAGAGTACTCAACTATCCAATCAATCATACCAGTAATATTTCTCTTTAAATAACATTATAATCCGTGCAAAGCACGGGTCCAAAATTAAAAATATTAAATTAGTATTCATAGAGAATTAAACCTCATACTGGTGCTAAATACGAATTAAAATTAAAATATTAGTATCAAATTAAATTAATAATT
>PHNY01028396.1:10278-27076 GCA_003724115.2 Anethum foeniculum | reverse complement strand
TAGCTGACTTCAACTCTACAGATGCAGATTCAATTACTTGTCTTTTCAGCAAAGCAAGTCAAGATGAAAGTTGGCTATGGCACAAGAAGCTATCTCATTTGAATTTCAAGACTATGAATGAATTGGTCAGGAAAGATCTAGTTAGAGGTATTCCTCAAGTTGAATTTTTAAAGGATGGTTTATGTGGTGCATGTTAGAAGGGAAAGCAAAAGAAGGCATCATTATTGTGGATCTTTTTGGACCAGTTAATGTACTATCAATTTCCAAGAAAAAGTACTGTCTAGTTATTGTGGATGATTTTTCAAAGTTCTCATGGACATACTTTCTAGGGTCCAAAGATGAAGCAAGTGAAATCATTATCAATCATATCAGGAAAGTCAACAATCATCCTGATCTCAAAGTAAGAAGAATCAGGAGTGACAATGGAACTGAGTTCAAAAACTCCATAATGAGGTCATTCTGTGAAGGAAATGGGATCATGCATGAGTTCTCAGCTCCTAGGACACCACAACAAAATGGAGTGGTTGAGAGAAAGAATAGATCACTAATTGAAGCTGCAAGGACCATGCTTGAAGAATCAAAGTTACCTACCTATTTTTGGGCTGAGGCTGTTAACAATGCATGTTACACTCAGAATATTTCTTTGATCAATCAGGCCAAAGGCATGACTCCTTATCAATTGTTCAAAAATAGGAAGCCCGCTTTAAACTTTCTTCATGTTTTTGGATGCAAGTGTTTTATCCTAAAGAATCAAACTGACCAAAATGGAAAGTTTGATGCAAAAGTTGATGAAGGCATCTTTGTGGGATACGCTGCTCGAAAAGCATACAGAATCTTCAATCTGAGAACCAACATAGTTATGGAATCTGTACATGTTGTGTTTGATGATAAAAAGATTGAAGGACTGGAAAATGAAGGTTTTCATGAAAGTCTCAAATTTGACAATGTTGAAATAATTGGTGATGATAGTGATGATGAAAATGGTCTAGAAGGGATAACAACATTACCTTCAATTAGAACAACCTCAGGTGATACACAAAATGCAACATCCATTGAAAGTCACTGCACTTGGTCTTGAAATTTCATAATCTATCTCAAGTGCAGATGACTTAGCTGTAGTTCAATCACTTTTAGGACTGAGGGCAGGGAGTGATTTGAGTGAGAGGATGGGTTGCTCCCAGGCAAAAGGAGGGCTGAGAGTAGACAAATGCACACTGTTTCTTCAAGTGTGGAAAAAGTGAGTGAGAGGAGTTCCACCTTAGATGGTGAAGGTGAGGGTGTGAGGGTGGTGTGCCAGGGGGAGCCCCTTATGCAAGAACAAAGAGATAAAGAGAGAAAAGCAGGTACATGAGAAATAAGAGAGGTAGCCATTGCTAGTGAGTCAATGGATGTCAGTGATGCTGAAAAGGAAAGGCTATATCAGCAAGAATACAAAGCTGTTATAGACTCTATTTCCTTGGATGCTGAGACATTTACTCATCCTGTGACAGCCTATCAACAATTGGCTGTTCAGGGCAATGGGGAGGCAGAAAGAACATTAAACTTGGTACACACAACTGAGTCAATGATGAGAGCTAAGGATGTTATATCTAATCTGGCTTCTATAGCTGATGATGAAGATAGCTTTGGTGATGAACTTGATGAATTTAAAGAAGACATAGCCATGAACATAGGGGGAGATGAAGGCCCTACTTTATCTACTAGTTTTTCTGAGTGGATGCTCTCCAAGGACTGCAGCTCTCAGCACTTCACTTTCACAATCATCAAGCTCATCAGTCAGACCCTGTGAATGGAGATTCCCACCTAGTACCTCAAACATGGTAGCCAGGTCATGGAAATATATTCTGGTTGCCCATCTTTGGGAACCTATCGAAGGTAGCTAGGCTATTAAAGCCTGTAAAAGTTTTCTTTCTCTGATAACCTGAAAAATAGTAGTCCTTTATCTAAGACCTTTTCCTTAAATAATATAGAGACCATGTAAGCTTTATTCCAAGAATCTTTAGTAAGGACATTGCTACTTGAGTAGACTTGTTATGATGGAATAGACATGTCGTGTACCTAACAATCTTCCCCAAATTGTGAGTAAGAAACTTAGGCATGATTTCAAGTCTACTAACAAGCCTACCATACATAAAAGGATAGACATTAAAGACAGTATGATTTTCAAGTGCAATGTTTTTACTTTGATATGTAGAACTTATAGACTGACAAGCAAATTCATCTTTTGTGTCTTTGTGTGGATTGTGATTTTCTCAGCAGGAAAGATGATGTAGACTTTCAGCTGTATTGTCTTATCAGAACTTCAATAGTACTGAAGCTTTGTCTTTTTTTAGCAGCATTTTCCTAGTTGAAATGAAGTTCCTAGAAGCTTCCAGTTCCTTGACATCTTGTGGTTTTGAATAACTGGATTTTGATTGATGGATAATCATAGTCAACATCCGATTCTTTAATGAATTTTCTGGTCATTATCAGCCTCCTTCCTTCATTTGACTCAAATGAATTGATCTAATTACTTTTCAGTAAATTTCAGTTTGCCATCATTCTTTATTCCACTTGTTGATGAATTACCACTTGCAAATGGAATTACCACTTGTGGATAAATGAACTGATCCCTGGATCCGTATCTTCTGTTGAATTATTCAAGTGCTTACATCACTAGTATGTCTGCTGCAGAGATGGTATCACTGGTGATTCTCTTTCAATTCTAACTCCCTTCTTTAGATTTCTTGCTCCATTTCTCTTTCATTCCTGCCATTTACCCAAAGCTATTTCTCTGACACTCTGTTACGTCTTGATGCTTCTCACTACTTCTTTTGTTGCAATTCCTTGCAATTTCTTTTATTCCTTTTTCTTCTCTCCCTTGTTCTTCCCTTTAGGTTTGCTGTAATTCTTTTATCTTCTTCATCTTCTCTCCCCCTTAGGCTTGTTATCTTCCCTCCCCTTTAGGCTTGTTAGTGACCTTTTGAATTGGCACTAGTGTTACTTTCAATGCTCATTCCCTTGAGAGTTTGAAGAAGTAAAGAAGCTTCTGCTTATAAATAAGAGAGATTTCCAAAGGAATCAGGAGTTGCATCTAAATTTGACTTGGTAGAGTTGTGAGGAGCAGAGACTTTGTCTTCATCAAAATCTGATCCTGATGTTCCTTGAGTGACATGAGGCTGTGAAGCTGTTTCATCCATGTTAGTTGAAGGTTCTTGTGTGCTTCCCTCAGGTGTTGAATGTT
Organism: Anethum foeniculum; assembly: GCA_003724115.2. Taxonomy (NCBI): domain Eukaryota; kingdom Viridiplantae; phylum Streptophyta; class Magnoliopsida; order Apiales; family Apiaceae; genus Anethum; species Anethum foeniculum. Next base: position 23,853 of record PHNY01028396.1, on the reverse strand, counting down.
GTGCCACTTGACATTTAAGTCCAGCTTTTGAATAGCTGTGAGATCTACTGATGTTTGTTGCAGATAAGAGATAGTTGTCATCAGTAGTCCCATTTACCATTTATGGCACAGTCTTCAGATCATCTTGAATGATGAGTGAAGATAATTTGGGAACAGTCACACTGTCTCCAGTAAAGACTGGTGAATCCACTATGTTTTTCTTGGTGTCATTAGAGTGTGCCTCAACATGCATCTCCTAACCACCTGAATATGGTTTCTGGGAGGTGAACACAGAGACAAGCACTGTGTCACTTGACATTTAGTTCATTCAACTGAAAGAGAAGTTGAAAAACAATTTATGTTTGTTAAGAATGGACTATTTATAGAATTGAATTCTGGTAACTCTCTTGTAAGGTAAGAGAATTTCAAGGTTGGACCACCAAGTGATACCCCTGTTCATAAAGAACAGTTTTACTCACAAGAGTTTTGGATAGGAATTTTTTTTAAAAAAAAATTATTCCTCTTATGGTTATGTGGATGTGTTCTTCACTTTCATGAAGCTTTAGTAAACTATAGGAGATTTGAATGTAACTTCCACACAGGTAGTATTCTCAAACTCTGGTTCCCTTGGGGAGGGACCACCACAAATGTGGATTTCCTGTTTTGATAAACCAAAATAGTTTAACTTACTGTCTTAAGAGTTAAGATAATAGTTTTGAGGGAATGTTCTTAGATAAACAAAACCTCCATTTGAATTGGAGTGGATTTGAATGGCTTCCCCTCAGAAATTCCATTCTCAAACCATGTCATCATTTCAGAGCTACTTGCACCTAATATGTGCTGATGATCCCTTGGTCTTGACTAAAAAGTGATGAATCCCATAGGTTTGACTAAATTCTACTAAAAGAGGTTCTGAGTTGGTAATCACAATGCAAGCATTATGTTACATGATTAAGTTGGCTTAGCAATAAAAAGTATTATTACCAATTTAATTACAAGAGGTTCAACAAGTTGAACTTCTTGATCTCAAAGAAATTTGTAGATATTGAGAAGGGTGTGTTTAGAATTTTGNATTTTTGGCAACTTCTTCTGAAAGTAGAAGAAGTTTCAAGTGATGTACTCTCTCTCTCTCTCTCTCTCTCTCTCTCTCTCTCTCTCGTGTAATTCTACCACTACCTCATTTTAACTCATGAAGTGAGTTCATGAATTTAAAATGAGAAAGGTTTGGTTCATTGTTGTCTGTTGAGAGATAGTCAATGTTAAACTCACAAGATTTGGATAGGATTGATAATATAGGGAGAGTCTCGCTTGTTTCACTCATCTCATTGGTTCTATTTTTCTGGTTTAAAATTTCTTTGTTTGTTAAAATACTCATGGTTCAAGAAAAATAAAAGATTGGGTTAGTGACTTGTGGGATACTTTCATTCCCCTCCAAGATCAAGTCATATATCTTTAAGAACCATAAGGTTTAAAGAAACTACCATTAATTACCAGAGTAACTAATTAACAGTTCCATTCTCAAGTTAAAAAAAAAAAAACTTGAGCTGCAAATTAATGAGGCTTATTACTTTATCAAAAATTTTTACTTAAAGAATGAATTCAAGAAGTTAAAATTTGATTATTTATTTATCCTCATTATATGTCTTGCCAACAAAATATCAGAGTTTAAGATGACCAGTCCAAAAAAGAGAAAATAATCTTTATTTAAATCCTTAAATATAGTCTAGTTTTTAAACAACTTAGATTTGATCAATTTTAGGAAATATGCATGGATCATTTTTCTGAACTTCTGCTGAATATTTGACACAGATTAACACTAAAGTTCTATCAAACTCCAAGGTTGTTTAAACAAGATTGTAAAATCAGTAAAGATTAATTGAACAAGGTTTTTAACCTCCTTTTAAGGACAGTCCATAAGTTGGAATGATTAACGAATGTTTAGTTATTCCTTTTATGATAAACAACATAAGCAATGACTAAATTTAAGCATCTCAGAATTTAGCAAGTAATTCAGTCATGTTCAGGAATAACTAAACTGCAGAGCACTTTAACAATATAGAAATATAAAACAAGAGACTTTTACTCATTAACAATTAAAATTTCATTATATCGGAGAACAGAAGGATTTTAAGAATTATCCTAATCTAAGATTTCTTCTTATTCTTCTCTGCTTCCTCCCTCCTATTTGATTCAAATAGAATCGCCAGCCTGATGATCTTCTCCTGTTCTATTGTCCCTTGCCTTAAGCTTTCGAGATGAAAGCTGTACTCGATAGAAAGGAACTAAAGTTCCATCTCCAAATCATAAGAGAAATTCTTCTGGATCCCTGCTGGAATTTCCGTCATGTTGTAGGTTTCACTATCAATGGTGACCTCGAAAGTAGCATAGTTGACGCAGATTTCCATTGAGGGTCAAGAAAGAAATGAAGGAGATTTGAATGATTGAATAGAAATGAGGAGGATTTTGAAGTGATAAGTGATGAAGAAAGATGCTAGAGCGGTTAATTTATAGAAGAACGAGGAGAATACTAATAGACGTAAGAGATTTAAAGAAAATAACAAATTTCATTTACATTTCTAAAGAAAAATGTTCTTTAATAAAAATCAATTTTGTTCCAGGTTACTAAACATTATGTGAGTTAAACTTAATGCACACAATTCAAGTATGATCAAGTAAGACACATAGCATGCAAGCACATTAACCAAGGCATATACTCTCACAAGCTCCAAACAATATCATTACATCAAGTAAAGAAGTACATAGAAAAAATAAAACTTATATGAGCAAAAGATTTTAAATCTTGATTCGCCAATCTTAGATAAATTTTCCTTTCATTTCTATGCTTTTTTCTTTCTTCTGCTTATCTTGATATCATTGCATTCCTACAACATCTTATTAATCTATCTCCAAGCATTGTGTTGGTGTTTCATATCGTATAGTCTGAAAAATTGCCATTGAGTGCAAGACTTGTACAACATAATTTACAATAATTTATTCATGAGTAAGCATACGATATTTAAAACGAGTCTTGAATAAATCAAGAATTTTCTAAAGAAGAGAAATTGAGTATTAAACCATTTTAAACTGCTTGACACATTTGATATGAATATTGAGATTTTTATAAAATAAAGAAATTTGGATTTAACAAGATAGTGAAATCCAAAATCCAATATTGTATAGAATTTCAATATATCATGTCGTGTAGTCACAACCAAGTCATGTCGAGAAGTTCAAAATTTTTTCTAGCAAAATCTTGCTTCTCATAAATTAAATTATGATTACTTATAATAATAATTTGTGTTTATTAATTATTTAAGTTGTGATTTCAAGAACTAAAAGCATTTAAAAAAAATCCAAAACAGTTTGAATTATCAACTACATGATATTTACCATGTCGTGAACTAGTTCGCGATATTATCTATATCTTGAATTCTCAAATCCATCCGAGTTCTCGAAATGCCTTTCACAATTAATTGATAAGTTATGATTTATCAAATTTACTATTAATTAGTAATTTGATATTTCATAACATTCATTCAGAATAATTTCACTCCAATTTATATTGAAATGAAAAATCAAGTGAAATTCTGAACTAAATCGCATAGTCTGAAAAATAGCTATGTAGCATAGTCAAATGAACTATGTTGCATACTCAAATGAACTATATCGTATAGTCAAATGAGCTATACCACATAGTCAAATAAACTATGTCGCATAGTCTGAAATAAATAAACAAGAACTATACAATTCAGAAATAGTTATTCTGAAGGTTTAATTATAAAATTTTGAAGTTTCAACTAAATGAAAATTTCCATTTTCATAATTTCAATAACAAATCATATACCATCTAAATCATCATATAACAAATCTGTCTCAAGATCATCTAAGCATATACCATCATCTAGGAAATTATATTCACTGGTAAATTCAGTATTTATTCTAACAGTTTCTTTGTTGACAAAAGACATTTTCTTATCAGTAAATTCATCCTTGAAGATGCACTATTGCTAATTTCGTAACAAGATTTATTCATCAAGTTTCAGTGCATGTTTCCTAGGAATGGTTTTATTTGATAAGCACACGGGGGTATTTTTGAAATCAACAACTCCCTGATCTTGATTCAGAAAATGTTTTTCCTTTTTCAACAAATAGTTGTCACAATTTCTACCATCTTTACCAGTAAATGACATATTTACAAGTTCATCAATCCTAGTATGAATTCTAGTTAATTCCTTTAAAATACCAGACATAAAGGATTGACTACCACCAGATTTAGCATATACCACATTAGTAGACTTGTACTGAGTGGGTGGATATGAAAAAGATCGAGTTAAGATTTTTACCCTTTTTGAGCTAGATGATTCTGCAGCATCATCTATCTTTACTATTAGTGCAAAATCTCCACACTCTTCTTCATCATCATATGTGCCATCCCAACACTATCCTTCTACTGTAAATGTCTTGCTAGACATATGTTCCCTGAGCACTTCTTCACTTTCCAGATGGGCTTTGTCCTCATTGACTTGTTCTGGTCCTTTGCTTTCATCAACAAAGTAACCATCTTCATTACATGTGTTGCACCTCATCTTGGATCCTTTAACCGTATCAGTTCCATTATCAGTCCTCAACTTGTTTCCCTTGTTGTCATCTTAACCTTCACTTGCACTTGACTTGAATGATTAAATCATTTCAAGTTTCAGTTCTGAAAGCTTCTTGATCACAGAGATCATGGACTTGTTGTCTGGTTCTTCAAGCTCTTTTCTGGTGTAGAAAACATCTTCATTTGCTCCTCTTCACAGTCTTCATCATCCATCTTCACTTTACCAGAACACTGTACTTCATTCTTAACTGAGCTTCTTCCTTTGAGTGCACACTCAATATTAAACATAATATCATGCATGGACTGAGAGGATTTCTTCTGAAACAACTCCAGCTCATAAGCAAACATTATATAAAGAATCATAGCTTGTCTTGGATAAATTCCCCTCTCTCAATGTTAATACCATTGGCTCCAAATGACCAGGAAGAGTTGGCAAGAATTTTATGTTCAACTCTTCATTCTTATAACTCTTTCCGAGAAGTTTGAAATCGTTGATCGGCCTATTGAACCTCTCAAATACTTCTTTGATGTCTTCATTTAGTTTAGCCATGAAGATTTCATATTGAAGTACAAGCATCTGTATCTTGTTTTCTGTCAATCCTTTAGTGTCTTCATAGAGAGTCTATGTATGATCCTTGATATGTTTAGCACTTTCAAAATGAGAGTCAGTGCCATACAAGTCTAAATCCAGAGAGTTGTAGGAGATAAGCTGATGATGTTCATCCAAGACCTACTTTTCCTTTATATATTCAATGTTTGGAGATGAGATCTTCTGCACAACCTCTGTTGTTGTTCCTTGAGTGTTTCTTGAAATCTCAGACTGAGGAACAAAAGAACCAAACCTTAGTATACTCATATACTTGGCGTTTGAAGTTTTATCAACCAACAACAATTTCTTCTTCCATTGAGCATGGTGCTTCTCATCAGACTTTGAAGTCTTGATGCTGCTTAGTTCTTGAGAACTCATGTTTACATGATATTTTATTCTATATATGTCTACAACCTGCTCTGATACCACTTGTTGGATAACAAGACTCTCGAATAACTAGGCAGAGAGGGGGGGGGGAGGGTTGAATGACTAGTTGAAAATTTTCAAAACTTTTTATTTTGAAATTTCAACTCGACAAGGATAGGTAAATATTGTATGAAGCAGAGTATAAAATATTAACAACATAACACACAATATTTAATCAATTTACTTTTTATAAGATATAAAGAAATTGTTTATACGATCCCAAGAAAAACGAAGGTGTTTTTCTTGGCTTCTTCTCAAGAACAGGTTTTTGAGTTTGGCTCACAGAAAGAAAAAAGATATTATAATGTAAGACCTTAATTTTCTACACAACTAAGGATGTAGAATGTGCACATCATAAATAAGACATTTTACAAAACGTAGTGCCCACTCCATTCAACAGCCGGAGATCTTGTACTATGCATGAGACACGATGCAGCTTTTTCAGGACCGCCATGATCTTGATATTTTCTCCTTATCTTTAGCTATGTGTTCCCTTTTCTTTCTCTCCAAGTTTTAACCATAGGCTTGCCAACTGTTCATGGACCACCTACATGTACAATGTGCTGCAGTGATCTGTTTCTTCATTTCCGGAAATTGTACCTTCTTTTGTCTTGTTATGAACCAACTGAGTGAGAATATCATGAACTCTGAGCTGCTTTGTCATCCCACTTCTCGATATTGTGCAAATCTGGATTTCTTCGAACAAGAGACTTCTCAATATAGCACTTCATGGTATGGATCCTTAACTTCACGACATGTGACTATGTTATATGAGACTTCACGATATAGCTGGATTTGACTTGTCAATATTAATGACTTTCACGATATAGCCTTGTTAATTCACGGTATAGTTCTTCTAGACTTCACGATATTTGACTTAGAGATATTTCTGCAATTTATTATCTTCAATAGTCTTCTCTTCAACTTGTTGCTTGAACAATCTTCATGGAACTTCTTCCAAGTTAAATTTATTCTATACAAGACTATTGCATGGAAATCTCTAAACTCATTTAGACATAAGAGCTATCTAGAAAAATAAACAAGACAAGTACACTAAAACCTATCACTAATACAAATGGAATACTCCATTTGTTTCTGTAAAGGGACATTGCTACTTGAGTTGGCTTGTTATGATGGAATAGACATGTCGTGTACCTAACAATTTCCTAAATTATAGTGTCTAAATTGTTGCAATTTTTAAGATAATAATAAAACTTCTTTTATAATATTAAATTTTGATTTACCTTTTATAATTTTTACTATAAAATTTGATTTACTTTTCATAATTTGTATGGTTAGTACTGACAACTTCCTTTTTAAATCTACAGAAAAGGATTTTACTCCCACGCTCATGCATGTGCTTGGAGTTCATTTAACTTTTAGTTTCCAACTTTTCATAATTTAACATGAATTTCTTATTTATCTAATGTGACCGACTTGATTTTTAAAAAATTAGTTGCTTCATTCTATAATCAAGTCAATATTTGAAAAAAAGTTACTGTCAATAATTTTAAACTTTTAAAATGGAATAAGTTTCCATGTACAATTATTTTTCCAACACCTATAAATTGAAAACCAACCATCACCAGAATTTAACACGAAAAGTATTTGCATACTCCATATCTTTATCATCTAATATAGTTATGGATTACACCATATTGGATTCTTTAAACTAATATGGATGATAAGAGTACAAGCCTGCTATATATGGGATTCTGTCAATTCACATACTGAAGAATATATCAATCTTGATATGATTTTAATTAATAAAAAGGTTCATAAGTTTCTTATGAATTATTTGTTTGTCAAAATTGTATGATGTTATTGATTTTCTATGTTTAATGTTGATGTATGACATGAAAACTTATCCATGCAACAAATCGGAGCCATCTATTCATGCAACTTTGCTTTTGATTCGAAGAGTTCCCTACATCACTTTCTTTTTACAAATTCTTTCATACTAGATTATTAGCCTCATATAAGATATCTAGGTAGCATAATTTCGAGATATCTATGTATCATAATTTTTAGATCATCGTTAATGTTTGTGTTACTTTTTACATGCTAATTGGCTATGTAGTACACTTATTCTTACTATTATAATTGCTCCATTATGCTCGAAAAACTTGATAAGCCTTCTCGCATTTTTTCTCCAATAATGTCATTGTGTAAATAACAAATAAATTTATAGTTTCAAAAATATGATTACATATGTGACATGTTATTCAGTTTATAGTTCTCTTAAAATGCAAAGAAAATAATATAACAAAAAATAGAGATTAGAGGCATTTTAACATATTTTTTATATACACATTTGTTTAATTAATAAAAAAAATTATTATAGGACCGCCGCGAAGCGCGGCTTAGTCCCTAGTTTTTTTCTGAACGAGCTCCATTTTTTAAAAAAATAACAAGAGCAACTATATTTAATCAAATAAAATAATAATATTATAAATATTAATAACCAAACAATGAATTATCATTTTCAACTACAACACATTATTAATTTAATTGAAATGTGAAAAGTTTTTGGTTTTCACTCATTTATTAATAATATTTTTGTTATTAATAACTAATTCGATACATTTTTCAACTATGACACCAATTACCTTTTTCAAATAAAACATCTTACTTTTTCTCTTTTTTCAACTAAAACATCTCAAATTTTAAAAAATATCACAGACACGTCTGTATCAAAATAAAATAATAATAATATAATTACTAATAACTAATCGGTTACCTTTTTAAGCTAAAATACATTATCTTTTATATTTTTTCTAATCGAGCCCCTTTTTTTCTAAATTAACAAGGGCAATTTTATTTAATCAATTAAAATAATAATTAATAACCAATCAATTACCATTTTCAGCTACTACATGTTTTTTTGAAAGTAACTATTACATGTTATTAATTCAATTGAAATTAATGATATAAGATAAAAAAATTTAATTTAAATTAAAAAAAAAATCATACAACATTAATATTAAAGAACATGCATCGCATGGGTTTTAAGCTAGTTTCATATAAAACACAAGAGAGAGAAACTAATGTCTATAAATATGTTTTCGAGACTTTTTGAAAAACACGATTTTTTTTAAATTTATAATTGCAAAAATAAGTTTTTTCTTTAATTTTGATCTTGCCAAAATATAATTTTTAAATATTTTTACAAGACTACGACTTTACAACTAAATGCAACTGAATGCAAGTAAATGCAACCAAAAGAAATTTCAATTATTTTTCGGAGCATCGAAAAAAGAAATTGCATCCGGTTGTGAACCGTATTTTTAACAAATATTTTGAGAAGATAGTAAAATCGTAGAAAAAAATAATTAAAGATAGTACTCTCTCTGTCCCACCCAATTTTTTATATTGGGATTGGGCATGAAGGTTAATAAAAAATGTAAAATAATGGAGAAAAGTAAGAAAATGGAGTAAAGTGGTGGACCAAACAATATTTAATGTAAAAAGTGAGTGCAGTGAAGGAAAGTAGTTGATGTGGTTTATTTCAATATCATAGCATTTTACATCTTCTCAAAACTTTTGAAAGGAAATGGTAAAGAAATGGATTAGACGAAGAGAGTAGTTCGGTAATTTCTCTATGTTTTTTCTATGAGTAAACATACATGAAAAAACTTTTTAAAAAAACATAAGATATAAGGGATGGAGTAATAATTGAGAATTTTTTTCATGATAAGTAGTAGTGTGAAATAACTTACATAAATCAATTTGATCATGCTAGCTCTATTAATCTGACTAAGTTTAAACTATTAAGGGTGCTAATTGTCATTCAATGACTCTTTCGACGAGTTACCAAGTATAATTGCAAATATGGACATTAAAGAGAAAAGAGGTAGAACCACCTATAGAGAGGTCATTGGAGGCAACTATGACCAAAAAAATGGGATGAGGTTGAGGAGAGAGATGAGTATATAATTCTGCGTATATTACCATAAAATAAATACACTATTGTTGTTAGCACAAGACGATGGAGAATTAATGGTGCTAATTGCGATCTGAAATGACTCTGTTCATTCAATGACTCGTAACGGCAAGTTACCAAGTATAATTGTAAATATGGACATAAAAGAGAAAAGAGGTAGAAACACTTGGAAAGAGGTCGTTAGAGTCGACTATGACGAAAAAAAGATGATGAAGTTGAGGGGAGAGATGAGTACATATTTATGCGTATATTAACATAAAATACATACGCTATTATGGTTAGCACATTATGTGGGTATTTAGGGTCAACAAACGGACATCAGGTATATTGGGTCAAGGTATACCCAAAAATGGGTATATCGGTTATTTTCTCTTATTTTATAAATAAGTGGCTGTATATTTAAATTATTATAAATTTTATTATTACAAAAATATTTTTTTGGTCATCATTTTCAATGATTTTCGTCACACCCTATCAATGATATTCCATCACACGATTTGTTGACATATAACATAAATCACATTAATAATAATATCTACATCCACTATAAAAATTTACGAATTAGATATTTAAAAAATATCAATTAAAAAATGTAGGTGTTAAGCATGCATATTCATTGTAAACATTCATACATCTCATTAAATAAATTGTATCATGTGTCATACTTATTAATTATATGGTACAACTATAATAACCTAGATTTTTGGAACAATTGTAAACTATGATGAATAGTAACTATGTTGCTTAATGAAATTTTTGCGACCATACTATATACGAGTGTGAAAATCAAGATTATGAGGTTATAGTAAGTCTTTATATGGAAAATGAGTGTATGCAAACACCGTTAATTTTCGAAGATAACCATTATTTCAAAAGGTCATATTTTAGGGGTAATCCACAAATACGAAAGTCATACTACATGATATTTTCATAATTCTTACATTTTTCTATACTTATTTATTGCTATTCTCGTATTTAATAAATTAATTATTTGTTCTTGTAGGTATTTTGCAAAAAAACAAAGAAAATAAAGAAAAGGGATAAAATCAAGGAAGGGCAAAGTGGGAAGCACCAAAAAGAACAAAAAGGAAAAGAAAAAAGAGAGAAAAAAAAGGAAAAGAAAATGAGGTGGCACTCTCTGATACCACTTTTATCCGAGTAAGTTTTTGGCCTCGTTTTGGCCGAATTAACCACGTAAGTCAAATTCCACCATATTGGAGTCACTTTTTACCATATGTTGGCTCAATTAACATGATTTACATCCAATTTATCCTCATTTTAGCACTCTCTGATACCACTTTTATCCGAGTAAGTTTTTGGCCTCGTTTTGGCCGAATTAACCACGTAAGTCAAATTCCACTATATTGGAGTAACTTTCTACCATATTTTGGCTCAATTAACATGTTAACATGATTTACATCCAATTTATCCTCATTTTAGCACTCTCTGATACCACTTTTATCCGACTAAGTTTTTGGCCTCGTTTTGGCCCAATTAACCACGCAAGTCACATTCCACCATATTGGAGTCACTTTCTACCATATTTTGGCTTAATTAACATGCTAATATGATTTACATCCAATTTAACCTCATTTTAGCACACTCTGATACCATTTTTATCCGAGTAAAGAAAAGAGAGAAAAAGAACAAAATGGGGGAAGGCTTGGGATGCTTCTAGAATGGGTTAAATGGCGTTTAGGTCACTCAACTGACCGGGAACTTGCAGTTGGGTCATCCAACTCAAAGCTTTCAGTCACATCATTATACTCTTAAAAAATTTCATTCAGGTCACTGGCCGTTACATTCCGTTAAAAATTGGACGGAAATCTGATTCGGTTTGTTTAGTTGGCTTGAATAAATCGACCATGGCATGTACAGTCAGCTGAAGTAGCATATTTGTCACTCAACTGACTTAAAACTTGCAATCGGTTCATCAAACTCAAGAAGCTTTCATTTAAGTCACTGACCATTACATTCATTAAAAACTAAAAAGAAACCGGACGAAGAGCTCTCCTATAACACCTCTATATCTATTAAAAAATTTTGAAACTTATAAACAAATGCAACAATTACATGCACAGAACATCAATGGTTTCGCCCAAAAAAAAAATTAATCCTTGTTAATCTCTTATCATTTTATATATCTTTAGGCCATTTGGAAAAGTTCATCAAATTTTTGATGGGCTTTTCCACAATGACCTAAAAATATATGAAATGACAATAGATTAATAAAAATGAAGTTTTTGTGATGAAGCCATTGATGATAATGTGTATATTTGTTGTATAGAGGTGTTGTAGGAGAGCCCTTGACGTTGTTGTAGGAGAGCTCTTAGTCTGGTTTATTTTCAGTTTTTAACGGATGTAATGGTCAGTGACCTGAATGAAATTTTCTTGAGTTTGATGACCCGATTGCAAGTTTCGAGCCAGTGAGTGACCAAAATGCTGCTTCAGCTAACTGTACATGCCACGGTGGATTTATTCTAGCCATGTCACAGAGCTTAGTCAGCTTTCCGTCAAATTTTTAACGGAATGTAATGGCCAGTGACTTGAATGAAAAAAATTAAGAGTACAATGATGTGACTGAAAGTTTTTTGAGTTGGATGACCCAACTGCAAGTTCCCGGTCAGTTGAGTGACCAAAACGCCATTTAACCCCTTCTAGAAGATTCTTGAAAGGCTTAAAGAAGAAGGAATGATCAATGGCTAGAATTTTAACAACATACCAACCAAATGTATGGCTAGGATTAACCCAAACCCATCCCTAAACCCTAATTTCCACCTATAAATAGACCCCTTTACCTCCTTGTAAATTACACCCCCTAGGCTAGGACCATAGGTTGGATTAGATTAGCTTTATTTTCTTGTTCTTTCATTTTCTTATTTTTGCTCTCTTTCAAATTTTATAAACAGTCCTTTCATTTTAATGCAAGTTCAAGCCTTTTCTTTTATGTCTCTCTTGCTCTTTACTTTATTGCTTTAGATCTAGTTTTCTTTAGTTGGCTATGAATTTCTATAAACTCAAGAGTGGATCTACTAATCTTTGTACTACAACTCTTGGTTGAAAGATGCCTCTTATTTATTGTTCTTGCTTTAGTTAAAGTTATTTTAATGTTTAGCTCTTTTAGATCTCCATTTTAATGTTAGGTTTGATGAGTTAGGATAGTTGTTCCCTTAATTTTCATGCTCACTAGTTAAAGATTTGATTTTTATGTCATGGTTTGTGTTCATTATGATGTTTTTAATGTTTAGTAGTGTAGATCTAGTTTTTACATTTATTTTGGTGTATTAGTGTAATGGGTGTGTGTATTTGGTCTTTAATTTTCTAGATCTAGTGTTCTTGCTTATTTGGGTGTTGTTTTGATTTTATGTGTTCTTGATATGCTAGTGGGTATGTTAATTTTACTTTAATATTTGTAAATAGTTAGTGGTAAGTTGACTAATTTTTAGATCTAGTTTTCTTAAGCAATTGTGGTTGCATTTGAATTCTCTGGCTTAAAGTTCATTTAAGTTAGGGTTTGGTTGGGAGGATTAAATAGTTCTTAATTTTTCCTGCAATTTCTTTAATTACCTGTATTTTATTTTTCTGCAATTTCTTATTTTATGCATTTTGTTAAAATTGATTTTAAGTACGATTTCATTTTAGTCGTCTTCTTTGTAACACCCCCAAATTCGGGGTCAGGAATCTGGGTCGTTGCGCTACCGTCCAATCATATATTACCTGCATTAACTCAATAATCCGATAATACAACACCAAATGACCCAAATCCATTACATACACAAGTTATAGCCTTAGAAATGATTCACAAAAGTAGCCTTAGTTATTACAAACCAAATGTACTAATAAGGATCTTATACTGTAAACACAACATCTACCTGAAGTTATATTTACAACGATACTTATACATAATTCTTTCGAACACTAGCTGCACTTACGCAACTTACTTCTGCATTAACCATTCTGAACTGGCTATCTCAGGGTTAAATCTCCCCCTTCCGATCCTCGTGGTATGGAATAATTGACTATAATCTCCAGGCACTT
>PHNY01028368.1:10120-25468 GCA_003724115.2 Anethum foeniculum | reverse complement strand
ATCACACACAGTTAGTCAAGCTTGCACAACACGTAACTGAATAAGTCTTCACAGTTCAAGAAATAAATCGAAACACATTCACCCCCCCTCTGTGTTATTTTGATTCACTCATTATCTAACATTTTCTTACTGGTCCATGCTAAGATGAACTTGATGCAGTCCTATAACATGTCCGGAAGTAGTGGTGGAGCCAGTCATAAACTTTAGTGCGGACCAAATTTTTTTAAGACATTATAATAAATTATAGTTTATAAGAAAAAATAATACAATTTACATATTTTATAGACATGGAAAGCCGTAATCCAGGTTCTACTGTTATTTGATTAGAATCAACTTTATTATTAACAACTGAAATATCTTCTTCAATGACTCGTGCTCGTTTTGTTCTTATTAAAACTTTATCCATGCCTAATACATTATTAAATTAATTAGTAATTTGATAATTTAGCTCTTCCAGAAATTAGGTTTTATACCTTTATTCAAAACAAGAACATAAAATTGCATAAATGGAGAAGAAGAACAACAATAAATTCAACTATTTAAGTATTCAATAACATAAAAACAGAGAAGCAACTATTCCATATATTAATTCAAATACCTATGCCAAATTTCAAGATATTGAAGAAAAAGTGGAAAACATACTTGTTCAATTTTTCAGATGGAAAGAAAATGAAAGAAAGATACTGAAACGACCAAGACGCAATTGATAAATGATGATTAAGCCCCAGAAGAAGATTAGAGGTGGACGTTGAAATCTCTCAATCTCCCTCGCTCTATTTTCTTCTATTTTTGTCATGAGTGGTTTTTCAATTGTAAAGCACCTTTTGACAAAGTCAACCAGCTATATGTATATATATTATATATAAATGTATTAAAAAAATTATAAAATTTAGTGGAGTTCGGCGTCTATACACCTGTCCTACCATACCTCTCCAAGTACATTATGGACACTATTTCATATTTGCTTACAATGCCTAAATTATACCCTTATTTTTATTTAACTTTCTTAAATACCTATAGTTAAAAGTGGTTGATTATATAAAACTGTTTGGTTTTAAAGCCGAACCCGCACCACCTCAAACCGAAACTGTAACTAAAAACCGAAACCGCATCAACGGTGTTTTGTTCGATTTTGATTTTTAATTTTAGAAACTGCGTGATTTTGGTTACGGTTTGGTCTTCGGGCGAAACCACACCAAACCGCACCATACTCATCCCTAGCTCAAACTGTTTGTGGTGAAACGAGTAAATGTATATATATCAACTTCAACAAGTCGTTTGATTGTATCCAAGAAGATGAGATTAATCAGCGATATGATCTGTTTTATTTTTATTCGACTCAATTATATTTGTAAATGCCGTATTTCTTTTTATTATTGAATTAATTCATCTTCAAAAAAAAACTAAAGTTTCTGTTAGACATTTTATCCCATGTCAGATCTGTTCATATTCCGTTATAGATATGTTATCTTCCCCTCTGTCTGATCGTCTCTTTGTTAAAACCTTTCAATCCTTCGTGGCTTCATATAATATTTTTTTTCATCTCTAATGCCAATAGCGCCATCAAACCTCCAATTCATATGATAACTTGTTCCTGATACCTTCCACACAAGTCAATCATGAAACATGACTGTAGATAACAGAAAATTGACACCCCTGTGTTGTAGAAGTTGCAAAAGGGGTTATGCAAAACTTGATAATATGTATTATGTCCAAGTCACTAACTCTATTTTACGTTATATCAACACATAGATCTTCCTTTTTCATGCCCATGCCTTTAACAAAGTTATTCATCTGTATTACAATGATGAAATGGTAGAAGTAGGTATCAATATCATTCCAAAGCATCTTCCATTTAGTAGAATAATCAGCAATATTGCTGTTTCCATGAGACAATATTGTTCAGTTCTTTGTGCAAGCCAAACTATAGAGTTTCATTTGAGACTCCATATCATTCTTCTAACACCAACCAAATCTGATGTGCAAAATTTGACTACATCACACTCTTGCCTATTGATTTTGACAAGGCACCAAGAATTCATCATCTCACTGCACCTAATACTTGAAAGAACTAGAAGTCTAGTAGTAGAATCTGGTTTAGGCAAAATGAGCCATTAACTAAACCAAATTTGTTTCGTGCAAATAATGCAATTGTCTCCAGTTGTCAAAACCAATACCAGCTAAAGGATCACTGATTAATTTTACACCAGGACTAAAAGATGATTGTATATGAAGAGAATTGTCTTGTGACAAAGAAGAATTCATGTTCTAATACTGAGAGATTATCATGAGTGTAAAAATATGTATCTACTGTATAATCATTATATTTTAAGGGACTTCAAAAAATTTATAATTTATTTTTACAATTCTTCGGAGACAACAGTAGCTAGAGCCATTTAAGCACATATATAATTATACAGACACAGACACATACACTAACATTAAATTTATAAATCAAGCAAGACCTTATTAATATATTGATAATATTAATGGACGGACATGCATATCCGGTACATTTTTCATAAATACATGGACATAGAACTAGCCAGAACTAGCCAGCCATATAAATAAAAATTCATAATGTAGTGATCTTGCAGAAACGTGGTGATCATAGCTGGTTTAAGGTGCATATCAGAGAAGCCATGCCTGCCACTCTTGGGTACCCCGTGGTACAGAAGAAACCGAGAGGTATATAAAGTTGTTAAGCGCATCCATGACCAGCCCAGTGTCCAGATTAGAAATGGTGTAGTCTCTGTTAAATGACCATCGCTGTTCTGCACTCCCATTGCACCCAGCAACCACAACTAAATTTTTGCTGTTGTTTACTGCGAGGCAGTCGTCTCGTTTGTCGTTGGGCCTTATTGAACCATCTGGATAAACTGCAAATATTTGTCTCGTTTCGCCAATCTGACATCCAGAATAAGAGATTTCAGAACCAGATGCTTGGAGGCACGTGTTAAACTGTCCATTATTCATAACTGGAGTGATAATAGGTTGAGTGTTGTTGGCAAGCACCCAAGTTTCGCTGGTGGAGTACACGTTCTCCTGCAAAGTAAGTTCGGTACCCATACTTCCTGATGTCGCGCTTAGTACTAATGAGGATTTGGGATTTTTGATGGTTCCATTATTAACCAATATTTCCCACTTGGTCACAACAGGTAATGCAGTTGTACAATTAACTACCATTACTGCTGGAGAGGAATCGTCGTAAGTGGCAAGACACATTTCGTTAGAAATGATCGTTCCATCCGCTTTTAGAGTCCATAGTTGATTCGCATTTTCATTGGACTTGCATGGGGACAGTACTACTGGATTACCATCATTATATGTTCCATCTTTCACAGTGGCACAAAGACCGTTTCGACCAACAATATGAACCGTAGGTTCTTCAATCTTGTTGCAAGTATCTCCATCTCCTGAACCTTTTTCGACAGGAAGACGTATGATAGGTTCTGAGATTCTTGTAAAGGTAGCTCCGTCAGTATGTAAAGGAGAAATAGTTGAGACGATTTCGGCATTAGGGGTGCGACTGCAGACAAAGAACAAGATGCCGATATTAACAACTAGGCCTGTAGTCACGGTGCTTATAGAAGTTTTTTTGCCTTCCCTGTTTGTTATCACGACTGGGGGATCGATTGTGCCGTCTACGGATTTCTGGATTCTGGTCGACAGACTACCCCATTCATTCTCTAGGTCTATCATGGTACCACTTGGGACATCCTGATCTTGTCTTTTAATAATGTTAGCAATGAACTCCTCGATATACCTGATGCATTATGCATTTATAAACATTCCAAAAAACAATCCTTCATTATCTATTTTGCACATATAATAAAGATTGCAGTAAGAAAGTTACTTTACATACTTATGCTTAAAAGAATTGATATTTTATTCTGAGTAATGCAAGAGCAAGAGTTACCCAAGTACCAAAAATCTGTCCCATTTTAATAAATTTTTGGAACTTGATTGTTGTTTGAAATTAATTGACCCTTACTCCTTTTCACATATTATTTAACAAGAAAATTTCAATTTTGTTCAAGTTAAATTTGACTACAACTATAAATTTTATTAGGAATAATTTTGTAAGTATCTAAACAAACATTACGCAAATTTCTACAAAAGTAATTAAAATAGGATAAAGGGAGTACGATATAAGTGATATGACGGTTTGAAATACTTTTATGGATTGATAGTTGACGTACTTCACATTTATTTTAGGTATAACGTATCATTTGGTAAATATTATTGTGCATTCAAGTTCATTTTCTTACACACCCGCACACACATGTACCTGAATCTTATGGCTTCCGGAAACATCTGAATTGCAACAGTAAATGCACGAGCCAAGTCCTTTCTTCTGTACTCTTTGAGGTCGTCGATGGCTTGCTCTAAAGGAGCAATACCTAAACCAATCTTACCTCTATCGCCGGCCTCTTGTGCCAGTCCTCCATAGGAGCTAAGAAATGGAAGTACATAGTGTGGTAAGTTGGGAAAAATAGTATCTACACCATCAGCAGTATCCTTGAAGTAATAGAACTTATTTCCTGTCCGATATCCCACTAAATAAAGATTGATAGTATTAAGTACACAAGTGATGGTATCTTCATTTGAGTTTATGAGTTGAACCTGAAGAAACCATCGAGACTTAGCCACTGATGCACCAGGGCTTAGCCTCGGAATATCATACACTGGACCTATCTCATTGTCTGCCAAAGTATTTCGAATTCCTCTGATCACCTCACGGTAACTTGCTCTCGGGTCCTTCGACAGCGTGTTGAATGTAAACACGGGGTACGGATCAGGATCCTTTAATCTGCTAACAGTCAAGGCGTTTGTGCTCATCAAACTATTGATTCCATTCAACATTAGCCATGCCCCAAGAAGGGCAAGATAATTAATCCACATCAGTTCAACCTGCCAAAATGATCATTAAATTTTCAGATGGTTATATATTTTACTACTATACATTGTTTTGATATGATCACATTAGTTTTAGAAGGAAGAGGAAGTACACGAGTGAAATACTAAATCAAAATAATTGAGTTAGAAACATAAGAACAGCACTTTTATATATACAACTGCTTGATTATTGATCCTAATGGTATCTCCCGTTCTTTTACTGGAGTAAAACATTCAGAATTAGACATGTGTGAAAGTGTGGTGTTTAATAATTCATAAGAAAAGACTAAATCAAAACAATTTATTTATTACCATAATGTTGACCATTCTATATGTATCAGGAGAAGGGGGCGAGAGTCCACATATGCATGGGTGTATTTCTCATCTAAAAGACTTCATGAACTTGTAGAAAAACAAATACTGGTATAGATTAAAGTAAGAGAAATCCTTACTGTTTCCGGAATTTTTTTGCTCTTTCTTTGCGCAGCCGAATTATATTACTCGTAGGGTATCCTTATATAAAATGTACCATTATCTAATCTTACCACAGAATAAGGATAAGGGAGATAACATTGCCTACAGACTTATGGTTCATACTCTGCAAGTACGAGATAACGAGAGTCAAGTAATTTAACCACACATATATGTTAATATCACATTTGCTCATCCACGTATCTGCTAGTGCTTGCTTGCTTTTTTGTTGTTATATGTATGTCTCTCTCTCTCTCTCTGCATGCATGTTCTGCACATTTTCTTTCATCTCGAAATGTTGTAATATGTACCTACACAAGCTGATAAACAAGTTCTTATATTTGAGACTGTGTAATATGCAGGTAAAATATGATATCTTCCATAGATGTAAACATGTTTCTCTGCACAACCTACCTGACATTCAAATACTAAATATTCCCATCCAAAATAAATTTCATTGATACTGAAGGCACTAAGAAGTCCAGTCTGCATAGAAGAAGTAAGATTCAAATATGAACAAAAGTTACTGGCCTTGTAAAGACTTGCAACAGAAAAAAGGAAATCACAGAGAGGAAATTTTTTGACAGGGAAAGCGTCCTGGAAACCCCCAACACAGTTCTGGTAAGGAATATGTAAGCGGAATTACCAAGGATATGCAGGGCAATACTGTAATCAGGACTCAAGATTTCAAAGCTCATGATGGCATCGAAATGGCCACCTACTTAGGATCACATATTAAAAACCTAGCCAAATACCAAACTGTAAAGTAATATTCACTCTTATCATGTCCTGATTCTGCAAAGTTTTTTGCAAAACCTTTGTGCAGAACTTTTAATTTTAGCGGGTTCTCTGGTCTCATTAAATGAAGCAAGGCCTAATTCATAAGACTAATTAAAAATGATGCTATTTAACCAATGTTACAGATCAACGACAGTTTCAGTAACATTTAAGAAATTTAGACCAAGATCATACTTATTTATTTATTCTTTATGTGCAGAAGTTGTTTAAAACTTATTTTTCAATAGATATGATTGGTTTGCCTTAGAATTATTTAGTCCAACTGTTGCACTCATATCATTCATCGGATGGTTTCTCAAACTCAAATCCTTAAAATCAAACTTGCTAAAGCCAGCTGCATCAACATTTTGGTGGCTTGTCAAGAACCTTGGAAATCATTAGGATTAGGCCATACTTGAGGATCACTGTGAATCTTTGACAAATTAACAATTTAACGTGCACCCTTTGGGATATTGTAACCTCCAATCACAGTCTTTAGTGGATTCACGAGATGGTAGTAGTTGTGAGGTTGGATATAACGCATGGATTCTTTGACAAAAGCTTGCGAATAGATTTAATTATTTACGTGTCAGGCTCTTCAACTTGTCTATTCCTCCCAAAATAGTTGTTCAGTTCATCTCAAGAGTTCTTCAGCACAGGAGGCTTGCTTACTATTTATAAATAGAGATAACGCCCATTATAAAGTCACTGTTATTGTGTCTGAAGCTCCTGTTATTAATTTAAATTTTTTATTTTTATTTCTTATAATCTTTTCTCATCAAAAGATTATAATGTTTAAAAGTTATATTATCGACCAGTTTTCATATCATTATTGTGACGTCATTTCCACATCGGTGCTACGTCCCGGTGCTTATGGAATCAAATTTCAAAAAGATCCACAAAACTCGGTTGCTGGAATGACTCCTTATTAATGGATGACAGGAAAGTAGACAAGAACTTGGCCTTTTTAAAGGCCTATAGAGGAAAACCGGAGAATACAATCTATGGCATAAGACAGAGAAATATAAAGGAAATGCTAAACGGTTTAGAAAAGACTTGGTCAGTCCAGTTCCTCCCTTTAGCAGGTCCGCATTAGAGAAAATACACTCGCCACTCCTGGCTACCTGCAGGTACAGCAGGGGGATTGAGGTATATATAGTTGTCTACTGCAATATCCATGACAAGATGCGTGTCGAGATTAGAAATGGTGTAGTCTGTGTTAAATAACCATCGCTGCTCAGCAGCACCATTGCATTTAGCAATGATAACTATTTTATTGTTGACATCTGCAGTAAGGCATTCGTCTCTTTTGTCGTTGGGCCGTATAGAACTATCCGGATAAAGTGCAAACATTTGTTTTCTTTCTAGACTCTGACATCTAGAATAACCGAGATCAATTCTGTTATCAAATGTTTCAAGGCACATATTAGACAGTTCTCCATTCACAATAGGAGTCACAAAAGGTAGGGTGTTGTTGCTAATCACCCAAGCTTGGCTGGCAGAGTACAAATTTTCCTCGACAGTGAGTGTGGTGTTTATACTTGCTGACTTTGCGCTCAATGCATATGAGGACCTGGGATTAAATATTGTTCCATTATCCCATATTTCCCACTTGGTGGCATCAGGGACAGCAGCTTCACAATTAAATATCATTATGTAATTTCCAGGAGAGTAACCGTAAGTGGTGAGACACAGTGTGTCTGCGTTGGAGCGGATAGTTAGTTGTGACAAGTCATCAATATTGGACTTGCAGGGAAACAGTGCTATTGCATTACCTCTACTAAATCTTCCATCTCTCACCTCAGCACAAAGACCATCTCGACCAACAATTCGAACAGTAGGTTCTTGATTTAAGATGCAACCAATATCTATAAATTTTCTCCAATAGTCTGTACCTTTCTCAATGATAATAGATTCTGAATAATGAGGTTTTCTCGTACGTGTTGAGTGCGATCCATAATTAAGGGGAACAACATTATTGCACACGAAAAACAAGATGCCAACGTTAAGAGCTATGCGTTTTCCAGACACGCTGTCTAAAACACTTGGGTTGCCGAACCTATTAGTTACAATGATTGGAGGAGATATTATGCCGTATATTGACTTTTGGATTCCGATGGAGAAGCTATCCCATTGGTTCTCTAGGTCGATCATGGTAGCACTTGGTACTTCCTCACGGTTACTTTCTAACAGATATCGAATCAAGTCCTCTATATAACTGAACAAGATGTTTAAACCATATAATTTATATTTATTATATATAAAATGTAATTTACGTATGATATTTGAAACATGTAGAATTCTAATGTCAAATGTATTTAATTAATCATAAAAAAATGATAAGTCATAATTATAAAGTTGGTTCCTTAAATGTACCTGAATCTTATGGCTTCGGAGAACATCTGAACAAGAACAATAAAGGAACTAGCCAAGCCTTCTCTTCTAAACTGCTGGAGGTCTAAAATGGCTTGGTCAAGAGAAGCCCTACCTAGAAAAATATGTTGTCTATCCAAACGCGCATCCCTTTGCAATGACCTATAAGAGCAGCCAAATGGAAGTGGAAGGTGTTGCAGTCCCGGAAACAAAGTAACATCTTCTCCTTTATCTGGGAAATAATAAAAATACTGATTCATTCTCTGATAACCTAGCAGGTTAAGTCTGGTGGAATCAATTGCTAAAGTGATGGTCTCTCCTTGATTATTTACAAGGTCCAGCTGAAAAAATAGCGGTGCTGAGGTATTCAAAGGATCATGTAGCCTGGGTATCCCATGAACAGGCCCACACTCGGTGTTTTCCAACATAATCCTGATTCCTCGAATCAGCTCACGGTAACTGCTTGGTAGGTTTACCGACCGTGTATCGAATCTCTGTACTGGATATGGCGGATCACCGGCATCTGTGCTCACAATACTTATTCCAATGATATTCAACATTAGTACCCATGTCGCAACAAGGGCAAAATGAAACCCCGTCATTTGAACCTGCACAAAAAGCAGAATAACTCAAGTAGCTAGTCAAGTTGAAGATACAACAACGAAAATAAGAAAAAGTACCCGTACCAATTCCATGCTCTTCCCCTGTCACGCTTAATTAATTTCTAGCCAAAAAACAAGCAATGTGTTGTATGTTCGATATCTTTGTTATTTAAATTTTCCTACTCTGGTAAGAATTATAGTACTAATGGTAAGAACAGTAATTCACGAAGAAATTAATGTTCTGTAGTATTTCTTGTCCTCCTTACAGCCACAACTGAGATAGAAACCTTATATACAATCAAGCTATTGAGTTGTTACCTGCAGGCCAGAAACCTTATATATATACAAGCTACTAAGTGTTACCATGCCTGAGTAAGTAAACTAAATATTCTGAAGTAATGACAAAGTTATATATTACAGTTAATCTACTTAATTAATTGCAGAGATACAGAGCAGCTTGATATCCTCCATATTTGTCAAGTTTTTTGCTACAAATTTCAATGCAAGCACGAGGTAGATAACTTGCAACAGGATAAGGAAGATTAACTTCTCAAACGGACATAACATTAATTACCAGGGGATGAGGGTTTTTGTCATTAACAAGCCTTCACCCGGCTACTACTAATGCTAAGAGAATCATATTTTTCTTATTCTGCTTAAGGAATTTATAAGCATTAAGTTAAGATGTTAAATCATATACGCGGTAATTTGATCCGTAAACTGTTTTGTTTCAAACATTCAAACTAAAAAATCACTTGTGACCCCTCATCCTCGTAGTAGCTAGTGTTAATACTTCTAAATTTCAAAGTACTATTATTTTTTGCCCGCTCACAACTCTTTAATAACTAGAAACTGTCCATTAAGGGATTCTGTGGAATCCTTTCTATGTCTTACTTATTCTGATTGTGTAGACATCAATATCTATATCTGTTTGCTAGGTTTCAAGTTTGTTTCTCAAGGTTTTGGGTCTTATTTAGTATCAATTCCTTGGTAGAGTGCAAAGTTTCATAATTTTTTTAGAGAAAACTTCAGTTCCCAGCAAATTTTTTGCTGCAGAGGACTTGAAGCCAGTAGTAAAGCATGAAACTGCAGAGGAGTTGGTTTTAACCAAAGATTTTGTGCAAGATATGAAGGTTCGTGTAGTTTCTAAAACATTCGAGGATGTAGAAGAGCTGAAGTGAAAGATTTCGAGAAACAAAAACCACTTACTGCTGTAGAATCTAAAATAAAGAACGGGGACGAGCTGAAGTTAATGAAGGATATCGAGGAGGTGAACTCAAAACTAAGATAATTTCCGTCGAAGCTTAGCGAGGTAAGCTCCAGTATATTTGATTATTGCCTTTAAGTGATTCTGAGAAAATACAGTATACTAAGAATATAATGTACTACGAAGAGACATAGGCAAACTCTGGTGCAGTGAATAATTCTTTTTTTCTCTTGTCAAAATAAAATAAAATTCTAGAGTGTATACATTATCGGAGTCCCACTCAAAAATGGTACATTTTTGGACTCAATTTGTAAAATTGGTATACTAACGTCTATACAACGCATAAACGTAGGGATCTTTCATTTTTCATATCAGTCTCTATTTTGTATAGACCAAAGTGTATGCTCTATCATCTTTATGATATATATATCTATATAAACATCTTACACCCCCAAGTCTAATCATGACATGTGGTATGCTGGTCAGATCCTCACTTGATAAAAACAGCTGATAAGGGTCATTCATTTGCACAATCATTACCTCATACCTCCCCACGCCATCACAATTTTCACATGAACACGTGTAATTCATCCACACGCCCAAGTGTTCTTACCGCATTAGAATCAACGGTTATGATCAAAGATATCCACCCCTAACCCTTGTCATTAACATATAAATAGCCAAAGAAAAAGGTTTACGAGTTACTTCCTCTCACATACGCACCCCTTCACATTTAGATCTTTCCTGTTTATGTGTTCATGTCTTTCTAAATCCTACTCTTACTCTCACACCGAAGGCGCCGTGGGGCCAAACCCATTATGGTGTTGTTTTGCAGACACCCACCAGCAGCTATACTATACCCTGTGTTTTAGGAGGGGCAAGGAAAGACCAAATCGAAAAAGGGAGTTATCAGTATATCAGCAAGATAACAGAGTCTCATCTTCAGGCATTCTCTTTCTTTGTCTGCGGACTCTTGTTTCGAGTTATCGACATTGGCATCTCCTGGACACTTTCCTAGGGTATACAAATATCAGTTATGATGTCCGGCCGCCTTGCTTTATCAGAGTAATTATGCCTGTCTTGGTAATCTTCATTTTTGCATGGGAATCAAGATTATATTGCATGGGAAGCGGGTATGTTTGGCATGCTCAGTTTCTTGGCCTATATAATCTCTGCTACAGAAAACATATTGCACTCCACACTCATATCATCTCTTCTACCAGCAAACTTATTTCGAATCTTGTTTCTCTTCTCTTACTCTTCTCTCAAATGGCCCTCACTTGGATCCCACCCCCCAATGGCACTCTCAAAGTTAATGTTCATAGTGTTGCTTTTGATGTACCTATGGCAAATGGTAATAAGAATGGTATGGGCATTATCCTTCGCACCTCTGATGGCAGCTTGGTGAACTGTATTGCTGGAGTGATTCCGGGTCTCACCACTCTTGGTTCTCAACTTTATGCCATTCATGTTGGCTTGAGAAGAGCTTTCATTGAAAGGGCTAGATCTGTTATCATTGAAACTGATAACATGGAGACTTTTGGAGCAATTCACTTCGCTCATTTGCATCAACATCTAGAATATGATGACTTGATTCACCAGATCATTACCAGGATCAGAGATCCTAACTGGGTTTGCACTTTAAGGTACATCTACTCGAACTGTAACCCAGCTGCTATTTACATCTCCTTGCTTGGTGGGGAAATTTTCTGCAGGCTCTATATCTTCTATGAACCTATTGGTCATCTGGCTGAGATCATGAATCATGACATGGGACTTGGTCCTATTGGCCCTCAGTTTCTTGAAGCCCCTATGGTGGATGAAGAATGGGAAGTTTTTGATGAGATTTTGGATGATGGGGGTGCTGCTTTGGCTGACGCTTTCATGGCAAATCTAGCTATCCATCCTCCTGCTGGTAATGAGGCTCCTCAGATGCATGATGTAGTCTTTGAGGAAGAAATTGCAGCTCAATCAGAGGAGGATGATGATCTTTTTGACTTGTTCTAGGTCATTTCTGGAGGTGTTCCTGTTAGCTGCTGTCTCTAGTCTCCTAGTGTTCCTCTCTCTAGTATTTGCTTTAGTTTCTTGGTGTAGTAGTCCTTGTTTTAGTTTCAAGTTGTAGTAGACTAGTAGTTTGGTGTCTCCTTCCTGCAGTCCTTGTTTCTTCTTGTATGTTTAGTCCAGAGTCTCTGTAATCTTGTCCTCCCTATCATAATTGGGAGGAAGTTTATCAATGTAAGACCTTTCAAAAAAAAAGTAACTTCAAGCTCATTTCAAGATATTGGGTAGGTTTTTGAATTAAGTACGTGTAATATGCAAACAAAATCTCTTGCAGAATCTGTAAAATAGAAGACACCACAATATGAAGAAAACAACAAAATATAAAAGGTACTACATTAGTTATTTCTGAATTTTGCAGTTACTGGTTCTTGATGTTACTAAATGTTTGTAGAGGAGCAAATATCATGATTTTTTAAAACAAGCTTTACTAATAAAGAGAACTTGAAACTACCAAGATTCATCTGTTGTCCTCGGTTAATATTATAAAGAATAAAGATACTTTCTCTAAACAAAAATCAATAAAAAGCTTGCAAGGAATATATAAAAAGAATCAACAAGGAAATTCAGCGCAAAACTGTAATCAGGATACACAAGACGTGGAAGCTGAGAATAGCAATGAACATGTACCACTTACTTGGCATCACGACACCCTCGCCGAATACCAAACTGTAGTGTAACTTTCACCCCTATCATCTACTGATTCTACAAAATTTGTTGCATAGAACTTTTAATTCTAATAGGTTCTCTGGTCTCATTAAATTAACCAAAGCCTTATCCGTAAGACTAAAAATTAGGAAAAGCAACTATAGTTTCCATAACTCCCAATAAAATGTAAAAGAAAATTCGATTAATTCAATACATTTCATCGTGATTAGCCCTTCGTTCTAGAATTCTTACGAAGGATAAGCTAGTTTCTTTTGGTATTCATGTGGAAACTCAATGTCATATGTGATGGAGTAATAATGAGACAGTGGAACACTTATTTTCTGCTTGCCCAACTACATACTTATTACTTCGAAGTTGCCCTATGCTCTTGACTACCACTTGGACAGATATGATGGCCGGTAACTTCTTTGAAGACAGTCCTTCCAACATTGAAAAACTTATTGTGCACTTATACCTCTCGGTTATACGTACTTTACATTATGTGGAAGGAACACAATGATAGGCTTTATTAAAATGATTATATGAGACGCGTTAATTAGTTTATTACTTTGTCAAATGCATGGTCACTGAAAAACTATGTGAACATTATTCCAGTAAAAGGCATCAAACAATCCCCATCTCATTCAGCTTCTTTACTAAGCAATTTATTGCTTTATTTTATTCTAGTTTGTTAATCCTGTGGGACTTTGAATGTAATATTCATTCGATTATGTATTGATTTCAGTAATGCTAATTTCTTTGACTAGTTGTCTTATGCTATTTTCGCGGGGTGTGTCCTTACACTATGTACATGTTTCTTTTATAAGATTATTTATTTAACAAAATATCACTATTTAGCTTTATTATTAACTTGAATATTGAAATAACTTGTAGCTTTATTATTGATTCGTTTGAACATAGAAGCAATTTGTAATTTCATTATTGACTCGTTTTAACATGGATGCAATTTTTAACTTCATTATTGACTCATTTGAACATAAACCAGATGCAGCTTTGTAATTCAATCGTTTCAACATGAAAATTGCTCGTAAATTCATCATTAACACGATTACATAGTAAAATAACTTGTAACTTCATTATTGACTCGTTCGAATATGGAAGTAATTTGTACCTTCATTATTGACTCATTTTAACAAGGATGTAATTTTTAGTTTTATTATTAACTCGTTTGAACAAGTAACCAGTTGTAACTTCGTAATTCGGTCATTTCAATATAGAAACTAATGGAATCTTCATCATTGACTCAATTGAATATTGAAATAAATTTGTTACTTCATTATTGACTCGTTTAAACATGTAACCAATTTGTGGCTTCATTATTGACTTGCTTGAATATGTAACCACGTGTAGTTTCATTTTTGACTAATTTAAACATGAAAATAACTTGTAACTTCATTATTGACTCGTTTTAACATTGATATAATTTTTAGCTTTAGTACTAACTCGTTTAAACATGTAACTAGTTGTATCTTTAAAATTCACTCGTTTCAAATTGCTGGAAAGAATCATTATTGACTCAATTGAATATTAAAATAAATTTGTAGTTTCAATATTGACTTATTTGAACATGGAAACAATTTGTTGCTTCATTATTGGTTCGTTTGAATATGTAACCACTTGTGGTTTCATTTTTGACTCATTTGTACATAAAAATAGCTTGTTGGTTCATTATTGACTTCTTTAACATGATGTAATTTCTACCTTCATTATTGCCTCGTATGAACATGTAACACATTGTATCTTTATAATTCAATCGTTTCAACATAGAAACTACTAGAAGCTTCATTATTAACTTAATTGAATATTGAAATTAATTTGTCGCTTCATTATTGACTCGTTTGAACATAAAAGCAATTTGTAAGTTCATTATTGATTTGTTTGAATAGGTAACCAGTTGTAGTTTAATTTTTCACTCATTAGAACATGAAAATAGCTTGTATCTTCCTTATTTACTTTGTTTAATATAGATGCAATTTTTAAGCTTCATTATTGACTCTTTTGAACATGTAACCAGTTGTATTTTGTAATTCACTCCTTTTAATATAAAAACTGCTGGAAGCTTTATTATTGACTCAATTGAATATTGAATTAATTTTGTAGCTTCATTATTGACTCGTTTGAACATGAAAGTAATTTGCAGCTTCATTCTTAACTTTTGTTAATATGTCACCACTTTTGTATCAACTAGCATAATAACCCGTGCGAGACACGGGTCATTTTCTAGGATTTTTTTTTGTGTGTGGCATGTAATAATATTTTTTATTATCCGTTTATTAATAAAATTATGTAATG
>PHNY01028363.1:3660-14859 GCA_003724115.2 Anethum foeniculum | reverse complement strand
GCCAAGAAACAAAGTAGATCTAAGAGCTTCAAAATAAAAACAAGAGAAATGGAATTTAAAGACAAGATTTGCATAAAATTAAAGAGGGTTTGAACAAGAAATAGAAAATAAATTGAATACCCCCTAGGGTTCTAGCCTAGGGATGGTTAAACAAGAAAAAAATAACTAATCTA
The DNA here is from genome assembly GCA_003724115.2 of Anethum foeniculum. Taxonomy (NCBI): domain Eukaryota; kingdom Viridiplantae; phylum Streptophyta; class Magnoliopsida; order Apiales; family Apiaceae; genus Anethum; species Anethum foeniculum. The sequence goes on along the minus strand of PHNY01028363.1, from coordinate 14,686 downwards.
TTCCACCATAGGGTTCTAACCTAGGGTTGGATTTACAAAATGAAAGAAAGCTAAAACAAGAAAATAAAACTAAGCTAAGAGGTTGGTTCATACAAGTGAAGGGGATGGGTCTATTTATAGGGAAAAAATAGGGTTTTGGCGTGGCTTGGCCAAATCCTAGCCATACATGTAGTGGGTGTGTTGTTCAAATCATGACCATTCATTTCATCCAAGCCTTATCATCAAGATTCCTCTTCTAGAAGCTTCTACATTCTTCCCTTTTATTTTCCCTTTTTCCCTTTTCTCTCTTTTTGCTCCNTTCCTTTTCTTTATTTCTTCTTTATTTCTTCAATATGTACAAAATTTCTACAAAAGCAAATAATTAATTTATTAAACACGAGAATAGCAAATAATAAGCATGGAAAAATGTAAGAATTATGTGAATATCAATGTCAGATAATTGTTAATGTCATAATTCATCAATTAAAATTGACCTAATCCACATAGTTTTAACACATTGAAAAAAATCTAAGATTTAATTGATCATTCTTAATTTTATAACATAAAATACTTTTGTTGTTCTCTTCTAGTGTATCAATGAATTTGAATACAACATTAACATTGAATATTTTACAATTAGTAAAAATAAAGTCATATGTGTGTGTATACAAGTACATTATTATTTGTTATGTTTTTGAGTAAATTATGGATGTCGCATTTATTTATATGCTAAATATCTTATTAATGTGTATGCTTAATCATTCTTAACATCTAGTGAGCCAATGAATACTCAAATAACATGCATTTATAATTATTCAAAAGTTATAATAATCTAATAAATAAGTTGCAATAATTTATATATTATAGTCGCAGTAGCACTAATAAACAATCCATATATAATTTTACTAAATCGAGTATCAATCATGATTTTGACATTATATATATATATATATATATATATATATTGTAAAGACTTATTATTGATATTCACGGGTTTTTATTTAAAAATTCAAAGACAAGTTTGTAATAATATCGTCATTCAAATTGTTTTTAAGTTTCTTTCGTTTATGATTCTAATCTTTCTTCATGTAATGTTGAGCAAGAATGAAGCTAAATATATTATATCAACAATGATTGGTTTGATAACTCAAGATAGAACAAAACTTGCAAATAATACTATGACCACTAGAATAACTCAAGTTGAAGATTTGGTATATACATGGATTAAGACAGACTACAGTGAAGAAATCCTTGACAAAGCACTGTTAGAAGTTCATTAGTATGTTCAAGCAATCGGTGGAATAAATCGTTAAGGGTATTCGGAGATGTTTGTTTTGATATAGGTGATGACCGGGATATTTCAGTGGTTTTGCTAATAAAGAGCTCAGTTTAACAATGGTTTGTAAAGTTTATAATACGAAAGCCTGAGAGCGGAACTAGTCGTCTATGAACCAGACCATTGCACTAGGCGTCAGTGATCCGTGAAGAGAAACGGGGTATTATTACTTGAAATATTGTTAAGTGGTCAAGTGATTTGATTTGGATATCTCTATTTGGATAGATGGATTAAAAGAAATTAGTTTTAATTCTTTTAATTAATTAAATCAATTGTTTGACTTATATAAATAAATTGATTCAATTAGAATTATTTTATTTAGTATGTTAATAAATTGGTTTATTAATTTTAAGTTATTAGAATTAAATAAGATTGATACCGGAGAAGAAACAGCTCAAAAAAACTACCAAAAATTATGTTTATTGAGAAAATAAGTGAAAATACTATCAAATGGAGCTGGTAATACTATCCAGTAGTCTTACCGATAGTATTACTAGGCTAATTTGATAGTATTACCGATTTTATTACTGATTTAAGGATAGTATTTCCGATTGTATTACTAGTTCATGGATAGTATTACCGATTGTATTACTAGTTCATGGATAGTCTTACCGATAGTATTACAAGCTCTACGGATAGTCTTACAAGCTCAAAAATTAGGGTTTAAGCACTATAAAAGCAGCAGTTTAATCCTTTTCAATTAGAAATCATTAGAGCAGTCATCAAGCATTGAATATACACACATATACATACAAGTGGTAGAGATCTAGAAAAGATAAGCCATTGAAGGAGCAAGATAAAGCAATAAATTTTCAGATCTATATTTGATATTCACTGAAGAGTTTATTCCTTTTATCTTGTATTTCTTCTAGCGGATCTTTATCTCTAGTATGTATTACGACTTGCTCTTTTGGCAATCGTAGCACAATATTTAATACTCTCGATTAAAGAGATTTATTTCTTGGAGATCGAGGGGATTAAATTATTGTGAGATACACTAACCAAGCCTTATATTTTGTAACGCTCAATTTTATAGCTCATCCTTATATGGGCTATAACATTTAGAGTAATAGAGCAAACACTAGATCTTCATAGTTTATTTCTCTAGTGTGTTTGTTTCTTTTTTTGTACCAAATATTTGTATTTAGTGATTGTAAGCAAACCTTTGTGGTTATTTTTCTTAATAAAAGAATTTAACCTCGGATCTTGCTTGTGTTTGTTTGAGTTTTATTTTCCATTGCGATTAGTCTCGGAAAACGAACAAAAATACATTCACCCCCTCTATATTTGATCAATGGACATAACATATAATAATTGGATAACATTATATATTCTTTTTCTAAAACTAAATATATTTCAATTCGATAAAATTTTATAAATTTTAGTTGAACTTGTTAATCCTTTCAATTATCCCCCAATATATTTTTTTTTCTTTAAATAACATAAAATGGATTGAATCGAATTCTACAATATAGTATATATTTAACTTTTATTCAAATAATTCAAAATATTAAAGTAATTCAAAATATTTGTATGATGTTTTCTTGTATTAAATATTATCTTTCATTAATTAATATTGTTTATCAAAAATAATTTTTTTTAAATTTTAATTCTATAATTTTTTTAAGTTTCTAATTATATGTAAATTTTAATTCTATAATATTTTTTAAATTTCTTATATATATAAGGACCTCAAACACATTAATTTTTATTAATAAGATATTACAACATTTCATCTTACGGGGTAAGATGTTCTCACCAAACTCGTAATTTAAATTTACTAAATCTAGAAAGTAAACCGAAATACACCGACCCTTTATAATTTCGAGTATTTTTTGAACAACCAGTCAAGTTCTGATTTCGAGTAATTTTTCAATGGGTCAAGTTCAAATTTTGAATTCGAAATGAATCGAAATACACTGATTATTTAGAATTCTAACATATCTAAATATGTAGTACACATATAAATTATTTCTATATAAGCTATTCTAATTTCAATATTTTTAAAAAATTAATTATTTGTCATTTTAATTTCTTTTTATATTAAAAAATTATATTAAAAAGTTACGAGACATATTATTAAACTAAAAATTGATTAATAAATAAGGTAATGATTTGTTTATATTATGTGCTTAATCTTATATAAAATTAAGATTATAATTGTGTTTAATTAAAACACTCATATTAATAAAGTAATCATGCAATCTTCTCGCTCTCCCTTTATAATCGGGTTTTAACTCATTAATTACCCAAACTCTTTAATATACTTTACAGTTTAGTCCTGTATGATGGACTCATGAAGATAAGAGTATAAATTAAATTAAATATCGATTATAAATTACTAAGTAAATTGTAGATGAAGTGATGCGAGAGATAAAAAATTTCATTATAAATAAAAAACAAAAGTATCATGCAAAATGTGTTTTGAGAACATCTAAATTTATTTATCTCTCATCTTTTATTTAATATACATGTGTTTAATAAATTTTGATATAAATGTCAATTTACTACAATAGTCAACTTCAATTTACTATAAAAATGATTGGTTCTCACTTCATATGTATTATGAATATTTATATAAATTTTTGGGAAATAATTAACTATTTTAAAATAATTATAAGTATGAAATAATAAATATAGAAAATAAAATTTATATATAACTTTTGCATGTCAAATGAAATTTATATACTTAATAACTAAAAGTTTGTATATAGTTTGTGTAATCAACTTGTCACAAGGTGTCATACAGTCATTGCAGGTGTATAGAGTTTAATATTATTGATATTACCGATTTATTTCTAAACATTTTTTCATTCAAAGATGTGTCTACTATACAAGTTTATATATATGTGATTCTTGCGCCACATATATACAAGGTGATTGATATATATTTCCTAGGTGTTCACCACGTGTTTATATTATATTTATCGGGTGTTCACCACATGTCCATATTTCTCTCACATATATAATCATTTTCATACTATCTCACATTTTCTCACAAGTCTCTCATCCACCTTTCATACTATCTCACGTTCTCTAGCAGATTCTGGTAATCACTTTCATACACTTTCATCCTTTTCTCTTACCGGTCTTACCAGTCTCCTCTGTACTTTTCTCTTACCTTCGGTCCTAAATCCCTATTTGATAGCAAGTTTGGTGCTTGGGGGGTTCTACTATCTAACCGTGGCTTATTTCGGTAACTTTAGCTCTCCTGTCATATCCAACTTCATTTCATAAATTTTCAACAATAACTAGAAGTAATGTTATTTTACTACTATTTCTTTTGGATTTGTGTTTGGATTAAACAGGCTAAGTACTGTTATAGATTAATGTTCAAAGGAAGTGGATGCTTGTACTTTTCTTCCATGAAATATTGATCTTAGAAGGTCTATTTCCGTTTTTATATTGTAATTGGAGGTCATTTAGTCATTTGTTGAATGCTAGTACAAGAAGCAATAGAGCAATTTTCTCGCTAGCCATTTTGTAATTTGGTTTTAAATAGCAAAAAAATATATGAAATTAAATGAATTGATTATCCTAAACTCTTTAGTATATTTTATAACTATTGTAATGAAGAGAAGGGTATAATTAAATTAAATATTGGTTATTAATTAGAACTAGATTGTAATGAAATTGATGTGATAATTAAAAATTTTCATTTTGTTAATTAATAATGAATAAATGACAAAAGGATCAAAATATGTTTAGAAAACATTTATATTTGTTAAGTGTAATTTGTTTACTTTCAAAAAAAATTATAATTTGTTTATGCTATTTGATATATGTTACACATGTATTAAGTTTTAATATAAATATCATTTTGTTACTATGGCGAACCTTAACAACTGTATTTATATTTTACTTTTTCTGATATTTATTGTCTTTAGTTTTTGTATAACATATGATTTTAATAAAATTAAAAATTTTGGAATTAGATTGGTTATAGTTATTTTAAGTACATATGCATTTACAAAGTCAACAAATACTAAAATGAATAATACATAGAAAACAATAAGGGAGATTAGTACTCACTTCGTATATATTATTATACGTATAAATTCTTAGGAAATAAATTAATTACTTTGATAATACTGGAAGTCTAAAACAATAACTATAGCAAATAAAATTTATGGTGTAATTTATGCAAGTAAAATGGAATATATTTATAGACTTAATGACTAAAAGTTTGTATAGAGTCTGTTTAAACCTAATATAATCATGTAACTAAGAGGAAACCTTGTTCCATAAACTGTTTTTTCTTATCAGGAAATAAAAAACAAAGGAGAAGATTTGATTTCTTCAATCTGAATAATTTATAGTGAAAAGGACGAGTGCAAGTGTTACTAGTTCGGATCATGCTTCTGTTAGAGTAATGAAACTTACGGTGCTTGTTGTTGGATGATTTGCAGATATCATGTCATCTTCAAGTGATGCCTTTGATGCATGTGGCAGTTCAATCGACTATACGACTTCTGTTACTGCTACTCATGAAGTTCTTGCTAGAAGACAAACTCAGAACAATGATGTAAAATCTGCCACCCAACGTTATATGCAAAAAGGTAAATTTATCCAGCCATTTGGTTGTTTGTTAGCACTGGATCAAACAACATTGAAAGTGATTGCATATAGTAAGAATGCCAATGAAATGCTGACATTAAGTTCTCATGGCGGTCCAAGTGTTGGTGATAATATTGCTATTCACTTTGGAGTTAATCTCCCGACTATTTTTCATTCCCCTGTCCTGTGTAAAGCTTTCACTTCTAGAGATCCCCCCCAGTTTAATCCCATATTAGTCCGTTCAAACGCTTCTGGAAGATATTTTTATGCAATGGTTCTTAAAGTACCACACGCTTTTATCTTAGACATTGAGCCCGCAAATGCCATGGAAGGCTTTATCGCTCTTGCCGGGCCAGAACAGTCACATATGCTTGCAGAAAAAGGAATTAAAAGGTTGCAGTGTTCCCCTAAAGGGAGCATGCAGAAACTTTTTTGTGCCATGGTTCAAGAGATCTTTGAATTAACAGGTTATGACAGGGTGATGGCCTATAAATTTCATGATGATGATCATGGAGAAGTTATTGCAGAGATCAAGAAGCCAGGCCTTGAACCTTATCTGGGATTGCATTACCCTGCCACAGATATTCCTCAGGTTGCTCGCTTTTATTATATGACGAATATGCTCCATATGATCTGTGATTGTCGTGCACAGTTTGTGAAGGTGGTGCAAGATGAAAATTTTCAAAATGATGTCAACATGTTTGGTTCAAGTTTAAGGGTTCCTTACAGCTGCCATCAACTATTTTTGGAAAACATGAATTCACTTGCTTCACTTGTTATGGCTGTTGTAGTAGTCAACGATTTGAGTAATGAAGAATCTCGGAGTTCTACCGTATTATCGTGGAAGGAAAAAAGACTTTGGGGACTAGTTGTTTGTCATAACACCACCACAAGATTTGTTCACATTGTGGTCCGAGATGCTTGCAAGATTCTTACACAAGTTTTTGCAGTGCTTATCAGCCAGCAGACAGAATTGGAAAGCCTAATTCTTGAAAATTCCATCCTGCACACTCAAACTCTGTTGTGTGATAAGCTATTGCAAGAAGCTCCCCCAAGAATTGTGTCACAGTGCCCAAATATAAGGGATCTTGTTAAATGTGATGGTGCTGTCTTATACTATCAGAATAAGTTTTATAAAATGGGTCTCACCCCTAGTGACTTTAAGATTTATGATATATTGACATGGATCAGCGTGCTTCATCCAGATGCTGGTGGTTTTATAACAGATAGCTTGTGTGGTTCAGTGTTCCCAGCAGATCTTTCTGTTTCTGATCAAATTTGTGGAATGGCAGCAGTGAGGATAGCTTTGAATTGTGCTGTTTTCTGGTTCAGATCGCACACTGACGCAGTTTTTAGTTTGGTTGGTGGAAAGCATGAACCTGGTGTAATAGATGATGATGACAGGAAAATGCATCCTCGGTCATCTTTTAAAGCTTTTAAGGAAATTGTGAAAAGCAGAAGTGTTTCTTGGAAGGACATTGAGATAAGCGCAATGCACTCCTTGCAGCTTATGTTATGGAACACGTTAACCAAAGAGGTAAACGAGGGTTTAAATGCCACTGCAATCCAGTCAAAACTTAAATCCCTGAACATTAAAGCAATGCAAGAAGAAATAGCTATTGCTGAGATGGTCCAGCTGATGGAGAGAGCTATTGTGCCAGTATTGGCAGTTGATGCAGAAGGGCTGGTTCATGAATGGAACACAAAACTCGGTGAATTAACTGGTCTTCAAGTTAAGGAAGCAATAGGGGAGCATTTGCTCAAACTCGTAGAAGAAAGTTCAGTTGATGCAGTGAAAAGGATAATGGGGTCGGCCCTGCAAGGTATAATTTCACATTCTTTTTGTTTGCATTTCTAAGGGATTTAGCAAATGCAGCAATCTATACACCATCTTTATGATATTTAGATCAAAAAAACTATATCATCTAATCTACCATGTCAGTTGATTAAATGAACAGTTTTTAATAAGTTACTAGATGACCAATTCTGCGAACTTCAAATCAGCAAAACAAACATATTTTGGCATATTTTATCAGTTTTACAAATGAAAATAAAAGAAAGATGGTTCTTTAGTCCTTTGATGGTAATTTTATTGGTACCTTTAGTTGGTATTACTATACATATATCTGAATTCTCTCTTGTCTTTTCTCCATCAGGTATAGAAGAGAAAAATTTCCTGTTCAAAATCAAAACTTATGGATACAGAACACGTTTTGGTCCAGCTATCTTACAAGTAAATGCTTGTGCTATTAGAGATGTTCATGGCCATGTTCTTCGTTTGTGTTTGGTGGCAAATAATATAACAAGTGAAAACATTATTATAGACAAATTTATTAGAAAAGAAAGTGGCTATAAAGCTATTATGCAGAACCTAAGGTCATTGAGCCCCCCAATATTTGGCCAAGATAAAGTTGGTTGTTGCAGGGAGTGGAATCAAGCTATGGCAGAGTTATCAGGATGGCGTACAGAAGAGGTTATGAGAAAGATGCTATTGGGGGAGGTGTTCGGGACCAGAACATCATGTTGCAGACTCAAGACTGAAGAGGCTTACGTGAATCTTGGTATTGCACTGAACAGTGCTCGCTGTTATCAAGAACCTGAAAGTATTAACTTTGGTTTCTTTACGCGGAGTGGAAAGTATATAGAATGTTTGCTCTGTACAAATAGAAGGTTGAATGCAGAGGGTGAGGTTACTGGTACATTTTGCTTCTTGCAGCTAGCAAGTCCAATGTCGATGCAGGTGTATCAATTACAACAGATGCAAGAGCAGACTTCAACCAAAAGAAAGGAAACAATAGCTTATGTTAAACGGCAAGTGAAAAATCCTCTTGCAGGAATTTTTTATACGGGGAAGATGTTGGAAGGAATCGATTTGAATGAAGAACACAACAAAGGTCTTCACAAATGCCAGCTTCAGCTTGAAGAAATTCTTGATCGCACTGACATTGATAGCATGATTGACGGGTATTTACAGTTCAAGTATCTCTTATTGTTACATATACATTTTTGACAACTACATTTCTGCTAACTTTTTGCAGGTACATAGACCTACAATAGACAGAATTCAAACTCCATGAAGTGTTTGTTGCCTCTATGAGTCAAGTTGTGAGTCTGATCATCGAAAAGAGTATAAATTTAGTTAATGACTTTGCTGATGATATACTGTCTGTGAAGTTATACGGAGATGGTTTGCGACTCCAACAAGTCCTTGCAGATTTCTTGTCAACATGTGTTGCCTTTACACCACACGGTGGCCACCTAGGTGTTTCAGCTTGTTTGATCGACAATACTAATTTAGAGGAATCTGTTCAACCCGGAGCACATTTTGAGCTCAGGTAAAAAGATAAGTATTGTGATTATTCATATATGAAATTGTAAGGGCATAATAGGAAAAGTCACTTGCAAAAACAAGTAGTCTTTGTTTTATGCATAATTTGCTTCAGCACATGCAGTGAGCTAGTTTGAGTAATGTCCTTACTTTCTTGTTCTGTCAAGTAAATTACAAATTTTGGCCTTAAAAACTATCTCAATACAGGAAAAGATATGTGGTGCCCTAGCAGTTGGTTACTCTCGTATTCCTCTCATGCAAACTTCTCTTGAGGACATAAACTATTGAACTTAATTAGTTACATTCTTTGGCTCAGGACTATTGAGCTTAGTAAGTTACATATTTTGGTTCAGGATAACGCATGATGGATGCGCAATACCAGAAGACTTGTTGATGCAGATGTCGGGAAAAATTAGTGCTAAATCTGATGATATCATAAGCCTGTTTATTAGCAGAAAACTACTGAAGCTCATGAATGGAAATGTTCGATACTTGAAAGAGGATGGTACGTATAAATGGATCATATCTGTTAAATTTGCCAGAGCTGTTAGGTGTGAAGTATGAACAATGAGCTATAGAGTTTCGGCTTGGCTGCTAATGACAATGGGAAGTTAGATCTTAGTGGTTGAGTCTTGTGCGATGTTAGATTGGGAGTCAATGTTCTGCACTTTTGCTTTTGAAACATTCCTGTTTTCGTTTGTGTTTATGCCGTGGGTGACTAATAGACTTGTAAAATAAATGTGTGTGTTCTTTAATATGTCAGGTCTTTTATTTGCTAGTTGGCTTGCTAAACCCCTTTATCTAAACTTCCTTATAAAAGAAAACTCAGTTCTAACACACTGGTCATAGAATATATTAGTCAATTTGGGACTCGGGTGTGGAAATTGTAACGTCATGGATATGATATAATGTTTTGACTTGAACATCTTTAGTGTAAACGTGTTCAAATTATCAGGTGATTAAAAAAAAGAAAAAGAAACACACTTTAATGCACCTGTAACTCACTATTGGATTAAATATCAAGTAGGTGACTGAATGCGTGCAGAAAACTCAACTAGGTCACTCATTGCAAATTCGACTCAAAGTGATTATCAACTAACTTAATTTGATCATTTTATTAAAGTCAAAAATTAAAATTAGCCGAAATTGAAAACTGGTGACATAGGTGGGTAGAGCTCCTTTTGTCTTTCAATATGATTACTTAAACTTGATATTTGGCTCAAGAAATCATGATAAAATCTGTCTTTGATTTTCTTATTTTTGAGATTTCGAAGAATCAAAACTAGATTTCATCATGATTCCTTGAGTCAAATAGCAAGTTTTGGTAACCATATCGAAGCCCAAAATGAGCTCTATCCACCTATGTAATCATTTTTCAATTTTGGATAATTTCAATTTTTAACGTTAATAAAATAATCTAATTAAGTTAATTAATGATCACTTTGAGTCAAATTTGCAATGAGTGACCTACTTGAGTTTTCTAGACACAGTCAGTCACCTATTTGATACTTAACCCCTAAATTATTTAAGTTGCATTCTTGTTGCACATGCAATTCTGCTTGTGCACAGCCTCGATTCTCAGACCAGGTATATACACCAAGCATTGGAACCAGATTTCTGTACGTTCGGTATTCACAGGCTGCCTTCGGAGTACCACCTGCAACGAAGAGAATGCGAGGGATTGTCCCCCCGATTCACCTCCGGTGTGAGAATAAATTAATCTGGTATAGTAGGTTTTTAGAGAATACAAGTATTGAGAATTGTGTATAAGTGATTGTGTGTTCGTGTATGCCAAACCTCTCCCAGTAATATCCTCATTCGGTTAC
>PHNY01028328.1:6641-28660 GCA_003724115.2 Anethum foeniculum | reverse complement strand
TTTTTATGAACACTATTTTCTTTGCATTCTGATGCATAATGGAACTGGTGAGATACTGTGAGATTTGTTTACAAAAATAACTTATCACATTCGCTACTGAACAATGGCAATCTCCTTAACTCAACATTATTAAGGATATAGGGTTCAAAACTTCAACATATACTTAAATAAGGAAGCTAATAATGAACACATCGGTGTAAACTAATGATCTTTATAGTTTATACTAACAGTGTTCCGGAGTTCTTTATACGAAGAAAGTAAAAAAAAAAAGGAAATTTCTGTAACAGAAAAGAATTTGTGCACATGTTTTTCCTTGCATGTTCCTGAATTTTGGGTGGAAAGTGAGAATATAACTGCTGGGTGGAAAGTAAAAAATACACTAGCCTCAATTACATTCAGTAAATGAAATGCGAATGAGAAATGGATCGAAAACCAGGTTCCCCCCTTCTGCATGATGCTCAAATTAGAGTTTCATGGTTGTTCAGACTATAGTTTAAGTAGAATTGTATTATTCTATGTTTTAAGTATGATAAATTTTCTACTATTCTGTTATTCAGCTTTACTTAAAGTTTATATATCAGTCAACTGATGGGCTTTCTCTTACTTTTCTAATTTGGTACCTTCACGATCTGCACTAAAAAGCGGAATCCTACGTGTTTTTCAGCTGGCTGATCTCTTCCCAAAAGGTACCCTGGACTTTCATGAGATAAGGGAAGCTATTTGTCGAGCAAAGGAACGTAGAATGGTACCTAGCACGAAATAGTGAAAAAGGGTATATACACAATCTTTTGCCGAATTTAACAATTTTGCTCCCTAAGTCCTAAACTAGAGTCTTAATTTGTAGTATATTACAAAAATTGAACAAGAAGTATGTTGTTGATTCTTAATTTTCATAAGTTGAAAATTTAAACTTTCAGTAGTGTTATCAATTGTTTTGTAGCACCCAACTACATAACAAAGCAGTTGGAGAGTAGCAAAATTATGTCTTGTAACATCGCTTACGTTTGAAGTTCTTTAGACTAACGGAAGATTTAGGTACTCAAGTCAAAAAGTGCCTGACAGACCTGGTGATGCATTCATTTTACGTGAATGCTGGTCATAGGCACCAATCTATTAAGAATAATAGTGGGGATGTGTATATGCAAGTCTTGTTAGTGAGTGCATGTACAATATATTTTCTTGTTGAGAAAATATGTTTTCACAATGTAGAGTTAGTATTATGTATGGGACACTAATATATTCTCATTGCTAGTCAAGTGACCCATTTTTATGTACTTCCTCTGTCTCAATAAAATCCTAATATTTACTTTTTCTTTTTATTACCTACTTGTAGAATTTCATTTTGTGGTATTACGAAGTATTGTTTTTATGAGATATATCAATATTATTTCAAAAAACTATTATTTATTTAAATATTGTTATGGTATTGGTTTGGGCTCATAGCCCTCTCTATATTCCTATGATTTTACACTCTATCATCTTTTATATTTTTTCTCATTTTAAGAATAAAATATTTCAAAGAAGGATATGTGTACCAGAAGCCAACTCATGTGGCTCTCTTACATATTATTTGAAACACAACTCATCAAGATTTTTCTTCTTTTGTGGAGACGTCTATTAAGTTCATGATATTCTATTGCCTATTACTTTAGTTGAAAGTAACTTCACCATGTTCTTAAGGGCCACATTTGTAATTACATGTTCATGGTAGTCAAACAATAAAGAAAAAGAAGTTATCTACAAGGACGAACAACACCATGCGTGGAAAAACTATTTGGTTTTTTGATGCGTGAGCAATGTTAACGAGACTACTGTACCTGTGCATATCCAAGTTTCACAATCTTAGTGTTTGAAAAATTAGGATTCATAGATATTAATCCAAAGTTGACATATACATAATTTTGTCAAATTTAGCATAAATCAAAACAATAAAATTGAAGTAGTAATTTATTAACGTCCTTCTTTAAAAACAAGTTGTTATAATGAGAACTTGTATTTATTTTGAAATAGATTGCTAATAGTTCAAGTGTCGAGTTTCTATATAAAGGATGCATGAGCCTCAGGTCTCATACCCATATGTGTCCGATCTACACGTGTATTATGAGGATAAAATTAAATGTTTGGTAACAATATGAATCAATTTCTCTTATTTTAGGACTTCATAATGAACTTAAGGTTTAAATTTAAGTTCAAAAATTATACATCTTTTAAAGAGAATCTTATGATTGATTTTTAAAAGTGCTTCATTTGGTTTTATATTATTATAACCTAGAAGCATATCACTAACAATTTCGCAATTTACGAAGATATTTGATCAACTTCAAATATCTTGTTTACTTTTATTAAATTCATTAGTTTAACCTTTAATATCAAACAAATTCTTTTTACACCATAAACAAGGTATTCCTTCAAAAAATTTCACATAAGTTTCATGGACAAGCCCAGGAACTACTCTTTCAATAAGATTATGAAGGCTATCTCCTCATCTTGTTTATCTACTTCCTTTCCCTCATGGGGTATCTCTTCTTGCCCCCACTTCGTGGTTGTACGACTCTTTGGTTTCAATGGTACATTCAACCACGAAGTCATTCAAAACTTAAGTCTTAATCGCTATGCTGGATATATACTCAATGTCAAATTTATGAAGCTCAATTGTCTATTTAATCTACCTTTCACTAGCCTTAGGGCTGTGTATTATATCTCGTGAGGGCTAGTCTATCAAGAATTCAATATTATGCATCTGAAAGTACGAACGCAGCTTCCTTCACACTATTATCAAGGCCAAAGAAAAATTCTCAATGGTGGAATAGTTCTATTGAGCCTCATAGAGGACTTTACTGGTTTAATTGATTGGTTTTCAGACCTTAGCTTCCTACTTACTAGAACAACACCAAATGCTTTGTCGGAGACATCCAAAAATAAGTAAAACACCTCTCCCCGGCTTGGTTTATCGAGCAAAGGTACTTCATCCATGTATTTTATTATTTCTTCAAAGTCAGTTTGGCATTCTCTGGTCTACAGAATGTCCTTAACCATTTTAAGCATTTTGGAGAAAGAAAAAAACTTATTTCCATAGATATGAATCTGCTTAGTGCAGCTATCCTTCCCCTTAATTTCCGCATGTCGTATATGGATCATTGAGGCTGCATGTCGAATAAATTTTATCTTATTGGATTTGGCCTCAATGCCTTGTTTTGAAACCATAATGCCGAAGAAAATTCTGGGTGCTACACTGAGGGAACACTTGGCTAGGTAACATCATATTAGGGTGCCTTAGTACATAAACGGCCTCTCAGAGGTGCACAATATGCTTAGCCTTATCAAGGCTCTTGACTAGCATGTCATGAACATTGTTAGCCTACAATACAAAGATCCAATTGGGACGTTCTTCTTTTGTCCAAAAATGGGCACATGTGGCCACTCTTTACCCAAAAAATGGGCTTTGGAATGAGGGCAGTTTTAGAATATAATACCAAGATCTAATTAGACGTTATTCTAATACTTTAACTTTAAAGTTTTTTTGAGCACCACCATTACTACTTTACATGAGAATACTTTACATGAGAATACTACACTTTTAATAGGTTTTAAAAGGTTAATAACTCCATCAATTACACTTGCCTCATTAGCTTATAGACTATTGTAAGTAGTATATTATATTATATAAACTAAAACAATTTAATTTTTATTGAAGGAACTAACTAAATTTTTTTAATTAAATTAGATTATGCTAGCTCTTGTTAAAATTAGTATGTAATTGTAATTTTGGGACGGTCTTTAAATTAAGCCATTACTGTTAATATGTTAATATGTGAATGATTTTTTGAGCTTGAGCATTACTACCAATAGCAACCATTTCTTTCGAACCAAGATTTTGGACAGGAGAATATTGCTCCCAAAGTTTTTTCCCAATTGATCTTTCAAGTTACAGCAAAAACCTACACTAATTTTTTAAAAAATACCATCAAACCAATTGCCTGCACAAACTAATTAGAATAGATAGAAACTATTAATAACACTAACAAGAACCACCATCTTTTGCACTTTTAGAAGGTTAATAGTACATTTAATTGTGTCAGGTCATTAGATAGATTTAATTATAAAGTAAGAGATGCTATAAATTGTGAATGTGATCATGATTATATTTCAAGAATATGAGAGAATAGAATAGATTTTATTAATATTATATCGAGTGAATAAATATAAAATTTATGGTATATTTTTTCATTCTAATAGCAAAAATGAAAATATATTGCATTCTTATTCTTGGAATAATATTGTATGTATGCTTATTTTTTATTCAATTTTACTTTTAATCATATTATAATAATTAAAATTATTAATATCATTTCCTAATTATTTTTGATTTTGCTACAATATTAATATAAATATTTTCGTGTTAATATTTGGAAAATTGAGTGTACCTCACATATAATTTTTATATAAAGCACATTACTTTTTACCAAAAGTGTAAACGTATACGTTTCTCACAAAAACATATAATGCCCTGTAGCAAGGTTTAATATATGCACAAAAAAGTGGATTAGCAGCTGCCTAAACACAGCACACGATCGTAAGAAAAAACCATGCTTCCAAGCAAGTATTGTTGATATATGAAAGAAAAAAACAAGACCATCATTTACTCTTTATATCTCTACCTCTATCTCTAACTCTATATGCACTTAAGTTTCTCTTGCTCTCCAATTTACTTAACAATCTTGCTTTTCTTCAACTTGGCATCGCTCACACCAATTGTAACCAATTTTACAATTATATTTCACTGCTTCACTCATTTTTCTATCTTAATCGCTTTGTCGTGGATGCTGGAAACACAGATGTTTTTTATCATTTGTTTTAAGAAATTGAGGTTCTATCATTTGTTTGAAGAAATTGAGGCGCGAGGCTGGTGAGGCCTCTTCAGATGAAAACGAAAACGAGGCTGTGAGCCTTTATGTAAATACTAACAAGTGTGATGATTGTTTGCTATATGTTTAGAAGTACAGTGTTCATGTGGTGTTTGTACTATTTTTTCAGTTGAATTTTTGTTTCAGAGTATTTCTATATTTCAGATGATTTTGAATTTGAACTTATAAAGTACTGGCAAAATCAAGGGTCGGTATTCACAAACCTTCAATGGGATTCAATTCCAAGAAGGGTCCTCAATCCAAAGATGGTTTTGAGTGAGGGGCTTGTCAAATCTATATTATTTTATTTTATTTTTTTGACAGGAAATATTTTCATGAATAAAATTCAAGAATACAAACCCCAGACAAGAATTTACTTCATTATAATCTAACCAAGAGCAAGCAAGTACTTCCATAAATTTAGATAATATCATCTTTAATGTCTTAAAAAATAATCCACAAAAAAAGGGGTCTTAAAAAACCCGCTAGAGTAAAATTCTAAGGGAAAAGAACTCGGCAGAAAAAGAGTGTCCTCTACAAAATTTACATTCTGTACAAAAAAACTAAGAATAAAACTAGTGTCTTCTCATATATATAGGAAATCCCTCTTCTCATCAAAATTTGTAGTTAAATTATCTTCAACGCCAAGTCCTTTGATAGATAATTGTGCTTTTAAAGTCTGATAAGAGAATACCCATTAATTTTTTTTTAAGCATCGTGAAAATAAGAACGAATGAAACAAGGAGAAACTATTAAAAATAATTAAAGAAAATTATATCCGATAATAATTTATATAAAAAACGAATGTACATATATTTCATAAAATGAAAAGGAGGTAAAATAAAGTCTAACCAAAGAAAATCTTTAGTTCGACACTAAAGGAAATAAAATAATATGTAGATAATGTAACTATTAAGACACAAACATGCCAACAAAATGGTACACGATTTGTAACACCCCAAATCCGGGGTCAGAGGATTTGGTCGTCATGCTGAATCATCAAACATAATAAAACCTGATTAACAATAAACAATCGCCAAATACTGTCCAACAGTTGAAATAAAATATCAGACCCCAACTAAACCAAGATCTTTTAGGTTACAGCTCTAAAGATAAGAATCCAACAATATGAAAATATGATTCTTCCTTTTTCCTTTATTACACTTTCCAGAAATCTTCAAACTCAAAACTTAGCCCACTAGTATAACTTCGAAAAGAAGTACTCGAGGCCCAATTATACCATAACATAACTAATATAATTACGAACAACTTTATACAATAAACTTACTCTATTTTTGAGTACCTTGGCCTAACCATCTTCACTTTGCATCTTCCATTTCGCTTTTCGAATTACGTAGGTTACACCTCATCTATTTGCTTTTCACCTCATCTATCTTTGCAACGGCTAATTTAACAAACTTAATAGTATTTGGTATTATTATTTTAATATGGCTCGTGGTTCGTACGGGTTACCGACTAGTACTAGTAATATTAAATTAGTGCAACAGTTGCCTAATACAATTCTAGTATTTCTACTCTAGAAAATAGGCTGTATTTTATCTAATTTATTCGATAACTAGAGGCTTAGCCACATTGCAATACTAGAAGAAGTATGGATACAATTCATATACACAAGATTCTTAATTTCCATAAGTTGAAAATTTTAATTTTCAGTAGTGTTATCAATTATTTTGTAGCACCCGACTACATAACAAAGCAGTTGGAGACTAGCGAAATTATGTCTCCTAACATTACTTATGTTTGAAGTTCATTTGATTAATGGAAGATTTTGTTACTCAAGTCAAAAAGTGTTTGAAAACTTTGTGTCACACATCGTGTTTGTTGCACTATAAACAAAGTATTCCTTCAAAATTTGCCACATAAGTTTCATGGACAAGCTCAGTTACTTTTCTTTCAATAATATTAGGGTATCTGTTCGAGCCCCCGATTTTTTGGTTGTGGGACTTCTTTGTTTCAATGGTATATTCACCAACGAAGTCATCCAAAGCTTAAACCTTAATCATTGTGCATGATTCATACTCGATGTCAAATTTACTAAGCTCAATCGTCCTTTTAATAAACCTTCCACTAGCCTTAGGGCTCTATATTTTACCTCGTAAGGGCTCGTCTATCAAGATTTTGATCTAATGCGCCTCAAAGTATGAACACAAATTTCTTGACACCATAATCAAGGCCAAAGCAAAATTCTCAATGGTCGAATAGTTTTATTCAGCCACGTACAAGACCTTACTCATGTAATTGATTAATTTTTGTACCTTAGCTTCGCTCATACCAAAACAACACCCAATCTATTGTCGGAGACATCCAAAAATAAGCAAAGCTCCTCTCTCAGGCTTGGTTTAGCCAAAAAAGGTGCTTCATCCATGTACTTTATACATCAATATTATTTCAAAAAACTATTGTTTCTATAAATATTGTTATGGAAAATAAATAATTCTTAAACGGCCTACCATGGTCTTCCAACATATCGATTTGGGCACATATATTGTAGGTAGACATGCCCTCTCTATATTCTTATGATTTTATACTCTATCATCTTAGAATTTTTTTCTTATTTTAAGAATAAAAGGTTTCAAATAAAAATATACTTCACTCTTTTATATATGATTTTCTTCTTATGTGAAGATGTCTATTAATTTCATGACGTTCTATTGCCAGTTTGTTTCTATTTGAAAGCTACTTCAACAGGTTCTTAGGAGGATCTTCCACATTAGCATTTATGTGTTCAGGGTCATTAAATTACAAAGAAAAAGAAGTTATTTACAAGAACCAATGATACTATCCGTGGAAAAGCTATTCGGTTTTTTTATGCATGAGCTGTGTCGCTCGAACTACTATACCAATGCAGATACAAAAGTTTAAGAATCTTAGTGTTTAAAAAATTTGGACTCGTAGATATAACTCTAAAATTAATGTAGGATTAGCGGATTCGCTCTATACCAACTAAATAAAATATACCCTTTTTTATTTATAATGCATTTGTTAATTATTGTCTTTTACTTTTAGAAAAATATATAATGATTATGTATCTTAAGAGACTAATTTGACAATTCTTTTGGAACAAAGAAGAACAAGGACTTTTGATAAAGCTCTTATGGATATCATCTGAAATATCCAAATGAAAGAGACTGCATCATCAGAGAATCGAAGCTGATCAATATTTCAACATATGATGAATGAAGAAGATCATCTAAAAGTTAGTGCAACTTTTAGACTCAGGTAAACCTCTGTAATCAAGCAATATAGCAATGATCAGCACCAATGCTCAGAAATCTTAAATTGATGGGCATTCATAGTGATTTATTAGGACATCATTTTCTATATGGAACCAATAGAGAATGGTGATGAATAATTGTGATTTTTAAGTATATTTCTAAAGAACTTACAAAGTTAAAGAATGAAGACAATCCTCACAGATTAATGAATTATAATATAACATCCCATTCTTCATCTCCTTTAACTAAGTTAAGTATGTCAGATATCTACTTGCAGCAGTAAATTTTCACCTAAATAATAATCAATATTCTTTAGTGTACTCTTTCTTCCGACCAGGGCTCGAGTTTAGTTTAGGAATTATACCTTCCTCATTCAGCAACACCATAGTATTGTTCTCTTCTTCATATTCAGTTAATAAAAGTGTTGGCTCGTCTCCTTGAATCTGGGACAAATTCACTTTGTTTCAGACTTCTTTGCCTCGACGTGGTTTCCTACACTCAGATGTGTAATGTTCGTACAGCGTATTTTAAACATTGTAGCTTGCTTAAGTCACGCCCAAAACTTTGTCCTTGGCCTCCGTTGTTGTCTGACTGAAACGTTCTACCTCTGCCACCATTCCCAGGTCTGTAGCCTCTCCATCCTTTAACACGTTTATCATAACTCTCTCGATTTCTTTGACTCGAGTAAGAATCGGAATCAATTTTATTGGATTTCTTTGCCCATTCCACCTAGGTCAATAACAACTGGCTTGCAGCATTTTCACTCTCTCCTTAAAGACTTTCCTCATGGCCTTTCAAACGTCCAACCACCTCTTCCACAGTCATTTCTCCATGTTGCCAAACTGTTCAATTATTGAAGTAATTTGGAGAAATTTAGAAGGCACAGCCCGCAGTAATTTATTAACCACATTTGATTCCTCCATGCACTCTCCTAAGATACGCATATTGGTTACAATTTCAAATAGTTTCATACAGAAATCTTCGAGTTGATCACTCTCCTTCATAATTAAGTACCCAACTCGGTTTTAAGCGTCTGCACCTTTGCAGCTTTCACGGGATCAGCGCCCATACATAGTATCTTAATGGCCTCTCATGCATCCTTAGTGATTTTCTTCTCTTTAATTGACAGCAAGATTTCCTCTGGTATACTTTGGTAAATTGCTGCCGAGGCCATCTTATCAGTCTTCACATTAACAGCAGCCTTGGGTTCTGTTGGATCAACCGATGCCCATACTCCTCGGGCCTCCATGAATACTTCATCTTTAATGACCACACTGTGTAGTTGTTCCTCGCTAACATAGGATAATTCAAGTTGATAGATCCTTCCTTGTTCTTTGTTGTCTCCATTGTGACATTTGGCACGTACTTTGGCATACACTAATCACAAGCTCTGATACCAAATGAAAAGAAATGAAAGAGCAGTTATACAAATATAAATATAGTTGTCTGAATTTGGAACTGGGAAAAACAAATGTCTTTACTTTCTTGAATAACTGCTATAATTACAAAATAGATTAAATAGAAAAATACAACCACAGGGTGGTAACTAGAAAATAGCAACTAAAAGAAACTGGAATCCTAGAACAACTCCAATCCTTTTATTCTGATCCTAACTCTCCAAAAATATCTCTACGACTACCAGACTTAGTCAATCAGCTGTCACTAAACAACTAAGACATTTATTTAAAATATGTTTAGAATATATTCCAAAAGCATGTACGTTGTTTGATTTTAATTCCTTTAGTTTGCCAAGTCTTAAATGTCCAAAAAGTGCAGACTAGCACTGAGTTTTGAACAAATTCATGATCAACAACAAAGCATAGACTTAGAGATATTGTTGGCATTTTACCTTTCCAATTGTTTCTAAATCATTTTAATTTTTAAATTCTAATATATTGAGTTCTTATCCTTCATTCTTGTCCGACTAGTTTCATGTGCTTATTATCAAAACATAAGATTAAACAATTTTAAAAATATTATTTCCGTATAATAGTAACTAAGCTGTTTGGCGCATAAAAAACAAAGTTGTGCTTAAGTAATGTGCTTAATACACTAAAG
Organism: Anethum foeniculum; assembly: GCA_003724115.2. Classification (NCBI taxonomy): domain Eukaryota; kingdom Viridiplantae; phylum Streptophyta; class Magnoliopsida; order Apiales; family Apiaceae; genus Anethum; species Anethum foeniculum. The sequence goes on along the minus strand of PHNY01028328.1, from coordinate 18,462 downwards.
CTCGTTTTTTTTTTGTCTTTTTTCCGTTAAAGAAAATCAAACAAATTATATCAACACATGCTCAATAGTAATAATGTATGTAGCCTTAAATTGAACTCATGTGAGGTTTTGGGCAGAACAATATATATACAAATAAGATATTTGAACAATCAAATATATTTATCTTATCTTATCTTTTTATTATATGTTAGTTATATGCATGTAACGTCTTAGTTTTATTCTAAACTTGTTTTATTATTAGTTATTTTATTTCATTGTTTTATTTATCTGCAAATCAGAGAGTTCAGCTGTTGGACCTGGTCTCCAGACGTGCAGAGAGTTTTTAGGTGCTAAGAGAATAAACGTTTGTGTTAGAGTCGTATTAGGAGTTTCAGTTTTTAGTTTCCCTATTTTCTAGCCACTTCTGTTCTGGCTTGACTACTTATTTGTATTTTCTCAGCATAATGAAATAACAGACATTACATGTATTTGCTTTGTCTTTCTAGTTTACATTCAAACACATAGTATAAGTGTATTGTAGGTGTTTGTTCTTTCAACATTCTGGTATCACAGCTCGGGTAACTGGTTAATGCCCAAGTATATGCCGAGGATGACAATGGTGGAACCAGTAAAGCACAAAGATGATACAGTAATTTGAGCTATCCCATGCTGACTAGGGGAAATTATACAGCATGGGCAAAATGAAGGTATATATGCAGGCCCATGGCATTTGAAAAGCTGTAGAAGGGAAAGATCCAAAGGCGGTGATCGAGGACAGAACAGACAAGATTGCTCTGGAAGCTTTCTACCAGGGCATCCCTGAAGACATTCTCTTATCACTTGCAGAGAATAAGACTGCAAAAGAGGCTTGGGAAGCTGTGAAAGTCGTGTGTCAAGGTGCAGAGCGTGTGAAAACAGCAAGAGTTCAGACGTTAAAAACTGAATTTGAAGCTATAAGCATGAAAGAATCAGATTCTCTTGATGATTTCTATTTAAAACTGAGCGGGATTGTGACTAACATACACGCTCTGGGAGAAGAAATCACTGAGTCCTATTTAGTAAAAAAGCTGTTGCGTGCCGTACCCACGAAATTTTTGCAAATAGCTTCCACCATCAAACAGTTTGAAAACATGGATGTGATGACAGTTGAAGAGGCCATTGGATCTTTGAAAGCCCATGAAGAGAGGCTTCGAGGGTAGAGTGAGAAAAGTGGAGGTCATTTACTTCTTACTGAGGTGGAGTGGATAAAGAGAGAGAAGGGAGAAGGAAAACTCCTGTTAACCAGGGATGAATGGCTAAAGCGAGCTAATAAGGTTGAAAAGATGCGTCTCAAGGACAAAGACCCCTTATTAGTGGTAATGTTCGTGGAACACGTGACAAGAGCAAAGTCCGGTGTTTCAACTATCTTGGATGTGGGCATTATGCTGCAGAATGTCGTAAGCCAAGGAGAGAAAAAAAGAAGAAGGAGGCAAACATCGCACAAATTCCCGATGATGAACTTGCCTTGCTTGTGGCTGAAAGTGAAGAAAACATTGAAAACATGATGCTGATTGATGAAGAAAAAATGATGCCTAAGCTGAATGAAACTATGGGAGGAAAAGAAGTTGAATCCAATCTGTGGTACCTTGATAATGGCGCCAGTAACCACATGACGGGCCAGCGATCGAAGTTTAATGTATTACATGAGAAAGTGACGGGCAAGGTAAAATTCGGGGATGGATAAATGGTGCATATTAAGGGAAAAGGTTCAATTATGTTGAAATATAAGAATGGAGAAGAAAGAATTCTAAGGGAAGTATATTAAATTCCTTCACTCTGCAGTAACATTATCAGTTTGGGCCAATTATCAGAAGAAGGTAATAAAGTTGTTCTCAGTGAAGATTATTTGTGGGTTCGTGACAAGCAGGGAGAACTGATCCTGAAGGTGAGAAAGTCGCTGAATTGTTTGTACAAGATTATACTGAAGAACAGTGAGTCGAGGTGCTTCATGTCAAAGGGTGATGAAGATAGCTGGCTGTGGCACACACATTTTGGACACGTAAATTTTAATGCCATGAAACTGATGTCCTCATCCCAGATGGTGTACGGAATGACAAAAATAAATCAGCCAGAAGAAGTGTGCAGGGGATGTCTATTGTCAAAACAAACGAGAAAATCGTTTCCCTCAAAATCAAATTTTTATTCAAATAGAGCTTTGGAGCTGGTGCATGGCGATTTATGTGGCCCTATCTCACCAAGCACAACAGCTAGTAACAAGTATGTTTTTCTTTTAGTAGATGATTATAGGCATGTAATGTGGGCATATCTTTTAAAAAACAAATATGAAGCTTTTGATGCATTTAAAAAATTTTGAGCCCTGGTAGAGACTCAAGACAGAAAGATAAAGACTTTTAGAACGGATCGAGGAAGAGAATTCTTCTCTAAGGAATTCATGGTCTATTGTGAAGAGGCTGGAATAGTACGACACTTCACAGCACCATACACGCCTCAACAGAACGGGGTCGTAGAGAGGTGTAACATAACATTAATAGAGATGGCCAGGAGTTTCTCAAAGGAAATGAAATTGCCTTGTTGGCTCTGGTGGGAAGCAATTCGACATTCCATCTATATTTTGAACAGATTGCCAACACGTGCTATGTCTGGTGTTATACCTTATGAGGCATGGTCAGGGGTGAAGCCTCATGTTGGACACATTAGGGTGTTTGGCTGCTTAGCACACATGAAAGTGCCAAGTATAAGAGTAAAGAAACTAGACGATGGAAGCAGCCCTGTGATTAACCTTGGAAAGGAACCTGGAATTAAGGCTTACAGATTATACGATCCGGAGACCAAAACGGTGCATGTTAGTTAGGATGTTGTATTTGAAGAAAAGCAATCACGGTCTTGGAATCGAGAAGAAGAAATTGCATAGGTTCAGTTGGGCACATTTACTGTGGCTGGGTACGATGAGGTGACGCTAGGAGAAGCTACAACTGAGGGAGAGTCTGTTACTCCACAATGGTCTAGTGAGAACAGTGAAGCCACATGCACTAACCATAACCAAAGTTTAACTGAAGAAAATTTTGAATCAGAAGCTGACAGCGAGCCACGCAATTATGGATCCCTCCGTGACATTTATGCCAACACTGAACAGATGGAATTGGAGGATGAAGAGCTGTTCTTAATGGGTATTGATGAACTAGCAAAGTATAAACAGGCGGCAAAAGAAATCAACTGGAGAAAAGCGATGAAGCAAGAGATTGAGTCAGTTGAAAAGAATAACACGTGGAGATTAACTGAACTACCTCCAGGAAGAAAACCCATCAATTTAAAGTGGGTGTATAAGCTCAAAAATGATGTGAATGGAGAAATTGTGAAGTACAAAGCCAGAATTGTTGCCAAGGGGTATGTTCAAAAATAAGGAGTTGATTTTGAGCTAGTTTTTGCACCAGTTACAAGGATTGAAACCGTTCGTTTTTCTGCTTGCACTAGCTGCCAAAAACAGCTGGGAGGTGCATCATCTTGACGTGAAAATAGCCTTTTTGAATGGAGAAGTGCAGGAGGAAATTTATGTAACTCAACCCGAAGGATTTTTCAAAAGGGCACAGGAACATATGGTTTATAGATTGATAAAAGCTTTGTACGGGCTTCGACAAGCACTGCGTGCTTGGTACGCGAAATTAAACAATTGTCTTAAGGAAATTGGTTTCAAGAGATGTCCGTATGAACAAGCAGTTTATACGAAGAGAATGGAAAATGAAGTGCTGATTATTGCAATTTATGTCGATAATATTCTAGTAACTGGTTCGAGTGTTGCAGTCATAAACGTTTTCAAGGGGCAGATGAACATAAGGTTCGACATTAGTGACTTAGGAAAGTTGTCCTATTACTTGGGTATAGATTTCAAACATGGACTTGGTTTTATAGAGGTAAAGCAGATCGGATATACCAAGAAAATCCTTGAGAAGGCGGGCATGGCAGATTGTAATCCAACCAAGTATCCGATGGATCCTAAGGAGTGTATTAATAGAGATGAAGGAGGTGTAGTAGTCGACACTACTCAGTTCAAGAGCATGATATGAGGGCTCCGGTATCTAGTCCACACAAGACCGGATATTTCTTACTGTGATGGAAAGACCTACTGTGATGCATCAAATTGCAGTTAAACGGGTCTTAAGGTATGTGAAAGGCACACTAAAGTTTGGTTTAATCTACACGAAGGATAGTAGAAATAACATACTGACTGGTTATTCGGATAGTGATTTGGCTGGCAATATAGAGGATAGGAACAGCATAGGAGGTATGGCCTTTTACTTAAACGAAAGTCTGATGACATGGGTATCTCAAAAAAAAGATGTGTCGCTCTCTCCTGTTGTGAAGCTGAGTTTATGGTGGAAACAATAGTTGCGTGTCAAGCAATATGGATGCGAAAACTCTTAGTACAGGTGACAGGTGAGGAAACCGGTTCAGTGGTTCTGTATATAGACAATAAGTCTGCCATTGACTTGGCTAAAAATCCTGTTTTTCATGGATGAAGTAAGAATATAGACATCCGTTATCATTTCATTCGGGAATGTGTTGAGAAGTTCGAAATCGTTGTGAAGCACGTGAGTACAGACAAGCAACGAGCTGACACGCTTACAAAAGCTCTAGCAACTGTCAAGTTTGAAAAAATGCGTCAGCTACTAGGAGTCAAGGATGTGGTAACACGAGGTTAGACTAAAGGAGATATTGTTGGTTTTATTCTAAACTTGTTTTATTATTAGTTATTTTATTTCATTGTTTTATTTATATGCAAATCAGAGAGTTCAGCTGTTGGACCTGGTCTCCAGACGTGGAGAGAGTTTTTAGGTGCTAATAGAATAAATGTTTGTGTTAGAGTCGTATTAGGAGTTTCAGTTTTTAGTTTCCCTATTTTCTAGCCACTTCTATTCTGGCTTGACTACTTATTTGTATTTTCTCAACATAATGAAATAACAGAAGTTACGTGCATTTTCTTTGTCTTTCTAGTTTTACATTCAAACACATAGTATAAGTGTATTGTAGGTGTTTGTTCTTTCAACATAACATACATAATTGGTCATTGTTGATATCTATGGTTTCATCGGTTTCATAAGTGATTATGACAGCAATAATTATCCTTTAACAGTGGCGTAATGCTCAAGATAAATAATTTCTATCAATTTGTTTATGCGAAGAGATAGTCTTCAGAAGTGGACAAAATCGAAAAAAGACACACTTACTGATAAATGGATCTTATCAGATCTTAAGAGACCTAACCCTAGCATTATTTTACAAACATTTACCCTAGTAAATTAAACATATAAAGAAGGAAGACTTGTTAAGGTTGTGTCAGTGATATTTTAAAAAAATTAAGTTAACAAATAGCTTTACTATTTTTGTTAGACAAGCAACCTCAAACATATTTAGGATAGTAATCATAAGATTGTGGTATATTGATAAAAAATAAATAGGGTTACATAAAATTTAAAGCATTACAATTTATTTACCATGTTATGTGCGAAGTGCGTACATAGAGAAACTTTATTGTAATCTTTGAAAAATCTCCAGAACTTGAAATCATCATTATTCTAGAAACAATATTTGATTCTATGCATATCAATAATTTTATTCATCATCAGAAAATACACTAACATCTTCATCAAAGAGACACTAACATCTTCATTGAATGAGAGACGACCTCTTGTTTTGCCTTTCCCTTGTGCACAAACACAACACGTCAATAAACTACTACTTATTTTATGATAACGGAAACGAAATCACAAATTCTCTATCTTCATCCATTTATATCCTTATCCGTAGCACTCTTTCACACATATGTTAATTGGAAAAAATTAAATAAAGTAAAAGAGTTACCTGGTTATAAATCTTGTCTCTCCACCATAACACAAATATCCATATATATGTGAAATCATCTCTAGTAATACCAACCTTCAATATGATGTGTAGTGCCCCTTTAATAAGTGCATTCATAATAACCTCTACTCTATTAAGAGCGGATATTACTGCATGTAAAATCATAATTATCTAAATAAAATGAAAATGAAAGAACATGAGATTAATTCAAATATACGTAAAAATAATAATCAAAACATGTATAGCTTTAAATGTGAATAAAAGCCTTTCTAAATTTTAAAACATCTCTCACCCATATTAAAATAATGTCAAAATATTAAATCTTCATATATGTGTGCCTATATGCATAAAAAAGTGTATTTTGTCTGAATTTCATTCCTTTAGTTTGCCGAGTCTTAAAAGTCCAAAAAGTGCAGACTAGCTATGGAGCTTCGAACAAATTCATGATCAACTACAGAGCACACACTTGACAGTATCGCTAGCTTTTCACCTCTGAAATTGTTTCTAAATCATTTTAATTTTTACATTCATCATATGTTGAGTTCATATCCTTCATTCTTATACCACTAGTTTCATCTCCTTATTATCAAAATGTAAGATTAAACTATTTTAAAAATATTATTTATGTGTAATGGTGATTAAGCGTCTGGCACATGAAAAACAAAATTAAACAAAATTATGCTTAAAGTAATGGTGTTGAATACACTAAAACTTGTTTTTTGTCATTTTTTCTTTTTGGCGTTTGTTTTTTTCTTTTTCTTGGTCAAAAAAAAACAAAAAATTATATTAGTACACGCCCAATAGTAGTAATAATGTATGAGCCTTAAATTGAACTCATGTGAGATTTTTGGCACAATAATGTATATATATACAAGATATTTGGACATGCAAATATTTTTATCTTATCTTTTTGTTATATGTTAGTTATATACAAATTACATATTTGTTTATCTCTATGATATCATATGTTCCAGAAGTGATTATGAAAGCAACAATTTGCCTTGAACAATGGCATAATGTTGAAGATAAGTAATCTCTATCAATTCGTTATGCATGCACATGGTCTTGGGAAGTGTACAAAACGCGAAAAAGACATACTTAAGAAGTGGACAAAACGCGAAAATGACACAATTAAAGCAAAATGGATCTTATCATATCTTATGAGATCTTACCTTAGCATTATTTTGCAAACATTTACTCTACTAAACTAAACTTAAAAAGAAGGAAGACTTGTTAAGATTATTTATAAATCATTTAATTTTTACATTATGATATATTGAGTTCTTATTTGTCATTCTTATACCACTAGTTTCATCGGCTTATTATCAAAATTTAAGATTAAACTATTTTAAAAAAATGTTATTTTCATATAATGGTGATTATAAGCTTTCTAGTGCATGAAAAACAAAGTTGTGCTTAAGTAATGGTGTTGAATACCCTGAACTCGTAGTTTTATTTTCTTTTTCTTTTTGCGGTCAGAGTAAAGCAAACAAGTTATATAAACTTAAATTGAATAGTGAAGTGATAGCTTTACTTAGACAAGAACAACTCAACAAAATTTAGAATAAAAATCATAAAATTGCGGTATATCAATAAAAAATGAGTAGGGTTACATAAAGTTTGAAGCATTACAACTTAATTATCATGTTATGTAGCAACTACATACATAAAGAAACTTTAATGTGACCTTTGAAAAATCTCCGGAACTTAAATTCAATATTCTAGAAACAATATTTGAATATATGGATATCAGTCATTTTGAATATTTCCATTTTGTCTTCATTCATCATCAGAAGAGACACTAACATCATCGTCCGAAGAGACACTAACATCTTCATTGGATGAGAGGTCAACCTCTTGTTTCGCCTTTCCCTTCTACACAAACACAACAGGTGAACAAACTATTACTTATTTTGTGATAACATAAACGAAATCACAAATTCTCTACCTTTATCCATCTATATCCTTCTCCATATCTCTCTCTCTCACACACATGTTAATTGAAAAAAAATAAAGTAGAAGCGCTACCTGGTCATAAATCTTCTTTCTCCACAATAACACAAATTGCCATATATGTCTAAAATCATCTTTAGTAACACCAATCTTGAAAATAACTTGTAGTGCCCCTTTCATAAGTGCATTCGTAATAACCTCTATTCTGTTATCAGTTGATATTACTGCATATAAAATCACATAATAAAATGAAAATGAAAAAAAACATAAGATTAAATTAGCACATAAAAAGAAAAATCAACACAAGTATAACTTTAAATGTGAATGAAAATTTTTTTAACTTTTAAAACATCTCTCACCCATATTTAAAAAAATTCAAAATATTAGATCTGCCTATATGGGTGTGTGTATGCATAACAAAAATGAAAAAGTATGAACTCAACTCACAGATAACGCTAAATTTGCCTATATCAGTGTGATATATGTTAATTTGAAAATAATAATTCTCATTATGTCTATTCATCTTTTGTCATGTATAATATTGTATAACATAGACTCACAAATAACGGGTAACTTGAATTCCTGATGAATTTGTTGCATAAGTTCAACCCCATCGATATCTTGCATGTGTATTTCAGCTAAAACCAAATCAAATAATTCATTCCTCAACATACTTAAAGCCTCTTCCGCATCTTTCGCACTGATGACTGAAATTCATTTAAGGAAATCATTAGCAATACACACATAATTTTAACAAAATAGAAATTTAAACATCTTTCCTTAGGTGGAAAGATTCCTAACTACGATATACATGCATATAAGTGTGGTATATATTGAAAAAAATATAGAAATTCGTTAGTTGATAAATAATAAATAATACCCTCGTATTCACATTCTTGAAGCAATTTACAAATCTCAGTTCTCCATGTCTCATCATCGTCCACAACCAAAATCTTATACATCTCTCTTTAATTTTTGAACTTGTAAATAGTGTGGTGGCTTGACAACTTAAGTGGCACCCAATTTATAACCATTTATCCGGTGTAAAGATTCAACCACATATAATAAAAAGAAATCTACGATTAATAAAATCTCAATGGATATTTGTGGATAGTCTATATCCTTTTTATATTAATGACATTGTGCACATAATAAAACAAATGTATCTAATATATATGTATAGATATTAGATACAATTTTATAGTAATATGTAAAGTCTGTATCTATTCTATATATGTAGTTATTTGTATATCTAAGTTTGGCTATTTGAGAACTTAGGTTGCACCCGATTTATAACTATTTATCCCCATCAATTGTGTAAAGTTTCACCCATATATAATAAAAACTAATCTACTATGAATAAAAATGATATAAATGGATAGTCTATATCAGTTTTATATTTAACTAGTATCTATAGATAATAAATAAATGTATCATATATAAATATGATACATTTATTTATCAGATATTGAAATTTATGAGATACAAAAGATTTTCTAATTTAGACAAGGTCGCAGTATTTAGGCCTTTCTACATAAGAAACGGTTGAGATTAATTCACTCAAAGGGGCGAGGATGAGGGGATTAATTTAGAAGTTTGGATTATGATAACATTCGAAGTTTGGACAAACAAGAATAAAACTAGGACTTTGACTTCAGGACATTGGTCAAAGCTTGTCGGGTTAAAACCAAATATGGTTATTATGTACCTTCACAATTATGCCAATATATATCATATTAAAACCTACTTTCACCCAAACCAATGTCTCTGTTAAAGATCTTTTAAAAATAGTTATCATTGCATGATATTACTAATTCTACATACACACACACTCATATATATATATATATATATATTTATATATATATATATATACTCATATATATATATATATGCTCTTACTCAAATGAGAACCCATATTTGTATGAGATATGAGAACTAATCCTATCCACTCATTCAAATACATCATATTCATCTCTTACCATTCATTTAAGTATTTAAATATTTAAATATTTTACCATATTCTATATAATCCAACCACCCATCAACATCAACCACTAACGACCATAATTTTTGACCATCACCACCACCGGCGACCACCACCACCTCTGGTGACTATCAGAAAATCACCACTGACAACCATAAAATCACCATCTCTAAATAAAAAATCACCACTGAAAAATGAAAAATCACGGCAGTTGATAAAATTTTAAATATCATCATCGCATAATAACGTAGATTGTATAAAATCACCAAACACTGGATAAAAATCTGACAAAGTTACAGCACCAGCTCTACCATCACACACTACCACCACCACCATCATTATCATATAGTCACCCAAAATTGAACACAAATTACCAAGTATTGAACATAAAATCATCAAAATTTGAATAAAAATCACCATAACAAATTATAATTAAACTAGATATGTAAACATCCATCATTCTCTACATCTATCTTCACCCTATTTCAAACGACAATGTTTATCTATAACATCGAGGCCCATAACTGAATATATACCGAACCCAATAACCCACTATAAATTAGTTCAAAAGAGCTAGCAATTTGGTATACATTAGTTATTGACTTGTCCTTATAAAGGCCCCAAACACTCTTATTCTTATCGATGTGGGATGTTATAAACACCCCGTCTTATAAGGTCAACATCCTCGTCGAGCCCACAAAGACACAAAAAGGAAACCGTGCAGTGCCTCTGCTCTTCCGGCCGAGTAGAGCTCTGGTACCATTTATAACATCCAAGCCCACAACCGAAAGTATAACAGACCCAACAACCCACCATAGGTTAGTCCAAAAGAGATAGCAATGTGGTATACATTTGTTGTTGTGTCCTTATAAAGGCCCCAAACACTCTTATTCTTATAGATGTGGGATGTTACATTATCGTATCGTCAATTAGCCATCATCGATTAGTTTTTTTATCGATCTTTCAATGATTTGTGATTGGATTCGTAATGGTGGTTTTTTGGTGGAGTTTGAGCGACATAGGTGTGATGAATGGCAGTGTCGGTGGAGTTGAAAGAAGATGGTGGAGGTAGGGAGGCTAGTGCAGAGAGAGGGTAGTGTGATATCTATGTATGTATATAAGTGTGTGAGTTAATTTCGTGGCAGGTGAGAGAAACGAGGAAGATGAAATTGGCAGTGAGAAAATAACAAATTCGTGGTTTAGATTATAAAATACTAATATAAAATGAAGGGCTGATATTAGATCTCATATCTCATAAGTTATATATATATATATCATATCTTTTTGTTATAGGTTAGTTTTATGCTTGTGACATACATATTTGTTAATCTCTGTCGATATCATCCGTTCCACAAGTAATTATGATAAGTAAAATTAGCCTTGAAGAATTGCATAATACTCAAGATAGGTAATCTCTTGGAATTCCTTTATGCATGTAGATGGTCTTGAGAAGTGGACAAAACTGGAAAGAGACATACTTAAAATGAATGTTGACGTTCCTCATTTTACCGAAACGGTATAGTTTTGTGTTAACTATGAGTAACACGAATAACTAGATAGAGAGGGGTGAATGGATAGTTTTAAAAACCACAAGACTAACTTGATATGAGCTTTCTATTTTATGTGAGCTGTGTTTGTGTGTGTTATGTATGCAAGCTGAAATATAGGGAACATGAACACACAAAGATACTTCAATTCACTTTATACAAGTAAATCGAATACTACAACTACCAGAATGATGGTTCTGGCTTCAAAAACAAAGAAGCTGAATGTTCTTTGTTTTTCTTACAAAGAAATAAAAAGACAGATATGTTTTTCTATTGTCACCCACTCTCCTTTTGTTAATGAGAATGTGCATGATATATATTAACTATACAAGACTAGAGCACATTCCTATTTTACACAATTGTCCTCACTGCAAGAACGGTTGTGACAGCTTAGTACTGAGGTACGACTGTGCAGGTTTGGACCACCAAAAGATTCTTCTTTTCCTTTTCTTCCTCTCCAAGTTGAGCTGTAGATTTGCCATCTGTCTCTGGACCGCAG
>PHNY01028323.1:34453-47668 GCA_003724115.2 Anethum foeniculum | reverse complement strand
TAATAATATTATAATTATTAATAACCAATCGATTATCCGTTTCAACTAAGGCACACTATCAATTCAAATAAAATTAAAGATATAATATTAAATTTTTTAATTCAAATTAAATTTAAAAAAAATTATATAATATTAAATAAAATTCGTGGATCGCACGGGTTTTAAGCATCATTTAAATTACCTTTTTTATTTTCTCTAACCAAGTTTCTCGTATTTTCTAAAAATAATATAGAATATTATATTTAATTAAATATAATAATATTATAATTATGAGTAACCAACCAATTACCTTTTTAACCTAAAATGCACTATCATTTTAATTAAAATTAAATTAAAAAGTCATATAATATTGAAAAAAAAGCACATGGATCGCACGGGTTCTAAGCTAGTATTTAATATTATTTAATTTTTCAATTTTTTTAAACTGAAATTTAATAGAATTACTCGTGTTATTTTGAAAAAGTAGTAAATTTTTCATTTAAAATAAAAAAACTAAATGTGTTTTAGTTGAAAAAGTTAATTGGTTAGTGGTTAGTAAATATAATATTTTATTTTAATTTATTAAATAGAGTTGTCCGTGATATTTTTGGAAAAATGAGTGTTTTAGTTGAGAAAAATAAAAAAGGATACGTATTTTAGTTGAATAAGGTAATTGATTTATATGCTAATTACAAATAGTATAACTTTAAAATAAACAGGTCCTAAAAATAATTAAGGGCAATTAAGTAAAATTAATGAAATTATTAAGTAAAGGTAATTAAGTAATTTCAGCAAGTACTGTACCGTACCGACCGACCGACTACCAAACTTTTAATATTTCATCTATTATAATATAGAATAGATGGATAGATAAGTGACTTATAAGTGATAAGTAGATTAATGTTTATAAGTTATATAAGTGTTTGGTATATATCAATTTTTTTTTTTACTTAGATGAACTAAAATAAATAATTTTTAAATATGATTATCTTAGTTCATGAATTATAAGTTAGTTTAACATTTTAAAACATATACTGAAATAATAAAATTAATAAAATAAGTAAAAATCAAAATAAGTTGAGAAAAAGTACGTCGTTACCAACATACAACTCATCAGTTTATAAGTTATAAATCCTACTAGTAAGTCAATAAGTTGAATCGGTCGCCAAACACGCCCAATGTATGTATTCTATGTATCAGTATGCCGTGTGAGAGAGGATAAAGAAATTATTTATGAGATTTTTTTATACGAGGTTAAAAGCTAAAACAGGAGAGGCATGTTTGCAGCTTATTCACTTATAACTCGTGTTTGTCGGTTAAATTAATAAGTCAAACTTATAATTTATAAGATAATAAATTGAATATCAGTAATGATGTATTTTTTTAACTTATTTTGATTTTTCATTTTTTATTAACTTTTATTTTAAAATATATTTTTAAATGTTAATCTAACTTAAAATTCACGAATTAAGATAATTATATTTAAAAATTATTTATTTTAGTTCATTTAAGTAAAACAAATTCTGATATATAAATAAAATTATCAAAATATTTGTATAACTTGTAAGTATATATCTATTTACCACTTATAAATTATTTCTTCATTTTAAGTAATAAGTTACTTATTTTAAAAAATTTCAAACGGACACTTATAATTACATATTTTAGTTTTGTCACAACTTATAAATTTTCTGTCCATTTATCATGCCAAGTTATCTTTTTTTCCGTAATATAATATGAATATAATTAAGTTCCCTGCAGAAAGAACTTTAATAGAACTTTCTATACAACCATCCTCGATGAGTATAATATAAATTAATAAAATTAGTTCCCTGCAGAATGTGAAAACGTTAATTTTCCAAGTAACTGCTCATGTCGCTAATTTGACAGCAACATTAGTTTAATTCTCTTTGATTTTTTCTTCAGCTGGTCTTCACGTCAAGATGTCTATTCTGCCAAGTAAATGGATAGTGCTATGTTTGTTAAGCTTGTGAACTGGTAGTAATTAAGGATCTTATATATTACAATAATTATTTTAGAAAATTCGCAACCAGAAGACATGCACTTGAGTGTCGTCAATTGTAGGCAACTAAGCACAAAACAGTCAGAAATTTTCTAAGAAGATCCTGTTTGATTCTGTTGTTGTTGAATATTTTGCTGTACAAGTGTTTTGACCTAAAAAATAACTTTTGAAGAAAGCATATTTTCGCAGAAAGTCGATTTTAAACTTTTCGAAAACAACCACTTGTTGCAGAGTAATACTGATAACTCTTTTTTTTTTATATATAGTCTAAGGATACTTATTAGTGTATATGTTCAACATAAATATTCGATATAGGCGAGAATCGAACTCAAGACCTTGGGTACGACAGAAGATAGTTTTTAACACTTCAGTTACTCTCAACCCATAGTAATACTGATAACTTAAAATTTTGTTTTAAAATTGATCGCAAATGATAATAATGGATTATAATTTGTGAGCCCACATGCATGGTAAATCTGTTAATTTATAAAACTTATAGTCAAAGTAAATTTTTTCATGTATCACTCGAAACCAATTTTTGGGACAAAATTTGGGTCCTCCATTGTTTTTCTTTTAATTATCAAAATTTTAATCAAAAAATAATATTTTTATATTATATTTAAAATCGTTCTCTTATCAAAAATACTTTCAAGTGTTTATTTAATTTTTTCGTCAATAATTTCTTTTACATGCATTTTTTCTTACAATGCAATAATCTTGAAAAATAATACTAAAAGGACTTAGTTGACCCAATTAATATTCGTATTTACGATTTTGTTTTATTGAACCGTATCTTATGTTTTGCTTTTAATTTAACTAGATTATAAGCCCGTGCTATCTATACATTTTTTGAAAAATTATTTAACAAAAATTATGATATATAATAATATTGATAATAAATAAAATAAATGAAATATTTTGTATTTCACATTATATGATATAGTATTAAATCTAATAAATTAGTATTTTTATATATTTTAATAAATACATTGTAATATTAACTTAGCTAGCTATGTTATATGAAAATATAATCCCTATCAAAACAAATAATTACACATAATTGATCATCTTGTCAAAATTGAGAAACTAATTCTAAATTTTATTAGTAAAAACTTACCATAATCATCGTAATTACATTATTGATACATCAATTTTATTTACAGAATTTTTATAAATAAAAACGGGTCAAATAATAATATAAATTTAATACAAATTATATAAACACCGAATCTGAAAATGGATAGTTCAGAATAAGTTTAAAATTTCATCACAATGTAAATATGAATACAGAAGTTAAGGTAAAGGCTATTCCTGTGATATATGTATAGATGTAGATTGCAAAATTATTGAGCTTTTCGGAATTTGCATATGATTTGCAAGGTTTGCATGCAAGCTCAGGGTTAACATTTCGAATCGAGTTAAACTAGAACTATAAGTAAATGCATTGTTTATATCTATATACATGGTTATAGACTTAACAGAGATGGCCAAACAGAAATCTGATCAATTTTACATGGGAGTTACAATAAGGTTCAACGACATTTAGCGAGAAAATTAATTAAAAGAAAAAGAAGAAGAAGGTTAAGCGACATTTAGTGGTGTAGATGCCGTATGATTTTTTATTATTGAATTGACACCTTTGTTTTTCAAAAAAAAAAATTAATACTGATAATATATTATTTAAAAAAATATGAAAGGTGAATAGGCCTAAAAGTGAAATGAATTTATTTAATGCGATATTTTTTATAAATAAAATAATATAATTGACAGATATGAAAAATAATAACTATAATATTAAAGACTAAAGAAT
This sequence comes from Anethum foeniculum, assembly GCA_003724115.2. Lineage (NCBI taxonomy): Eukaryota > Viridiplantae > Streptophyta > Magnoliopsida > Apiales > Apiaceae > Anethum > Anethum foeniculum. Next base: position 43,856 of record PHNY01028323.1, on the reverse strand, counting down.
ACCATTTTAAAATTTTTGTACTATGAATTTGCACATACTATTATAATAAAAATTAAAAATATTAAAATTAACTTTATTCCACCACTTGTGTCCACATTTTCCCGGATAACAAGAACTATGTATTTTAAATTCATACTTTTCGACACTTGGGTATAATTAATGTTTAAGTTTAAAAATTTTGATTTGATTTTCGGAGCCAATTCGTGTATTTAATATTTTTCTTTAAAATTATGTTATAAATTTTTGAATTTGAATCTAGATAAAATTTGGTTCAGTCCGACTTTTAAAATTCGAGATAAGTTAAATTTACTTTGTATTTTATAATAATGATTAGTCATGTACCAGCCCCACGTTAAAATATAAGCAGAGTAAATTGCCTTTATACACTTAAAAGTTAAAAATATATATAAGCTTTTGTCTGTATCTATATAAACTTCTTAAAATAAATAAATAAAATAAATAAAAATACTTGAATTTTCTACGTTCCACTACTCGGTGTTGAGTCAGTATATGAAAGTCGTATTCACATAGCTGGAGACTGTAGTAGCTGGGACAGCACTGATTAAAAATCGGTAGTTTAAATTTTTAAAATTAAAAGTCAACTTGACTAAGTCTTCTTCATCGAAATTTCCTTGCGTCTTCTGCTCCCTCCCTTGTTTCCCTTTGTTTACGTTTTTGGGAGAGTGTCTAACACATATTTTAAGTTGCATATAAAGTATGCTAGCTTAAACCCGTGCGATGCACAGATTTCAATATATTTTTTTAAATTTAACTTGAATTAAAAATTTTAAAATCTTTTATTATTATAATAATATTATTTTATTAAAATATGATTGGTCATGTTATTTTTGGAAAAGAGGGTGGTTGTTCGAAAAAAATAAAAAAGATCATAGATGAAAACGGTAATTTGTTAGTTATTAATAATTATATTATTATTATTATTATTATTATCATAATTATTATTATTATATTTTATTAAAAATACTTGTCCGTGATATTTTTTAAAAAGAAAGATATTTTGTTGTTCGTCATATTTTTTGGAAAAGAATGATATTTAGTTGCCCGTGATATAAAAAAACTAATTTGTTAGTTATTAATAATTATATTATTATTATTATTATTATTATTATTATTATTATTATTCTACTTTATTAAATAAACTTGCCCATGATATTTTTGGAAAAGATGATTTTTTTAGGAAAAAAAATTTAGTTACCCGTGATATTTTTGGAAAAAGAGATGTTTTAGATGGAAAAATTAGAAAAGTTAAAATATTTGAGTTGAAAATAAAAAATAAAAAAGGTACTTGTAGTTGAAAAAAGTGATTTATATACCAATTAGGATAAATATAACTTTGAAATAAATATGATTAAGTAATGGTAGTTTGCATGTGTTATTTTTGGAAAAAAGAAGTAGTTTTAATTGGGAAAAATAAAAAAGGTATCGTATTTTATTTAAAAAATGTAATTGGTTTATATACTAATTATGATTAAAATAGAAGTTATTAGAAATTATAATATTTTATTTTATTCAATATAATTGGTCGTGATATTTCTGAAAAAAGAGGCATTTTAGTTGAAAAAAATAAAAAAGGTAACATGTTGTAGTTGAAAAAAGTAATTGATTTATATACTAATTAAGATAAATATAACTTTAAAATAAATATGATTAGGTAAGGGTAGTTAAGTAAAAATAATATGAATAATTAAGTAAGGGTAATCACGTAATTTCAGCAGGTACCATACTTATCGGCTGACGGACCACCAAAATTTTAATGTTTCGACTATATTATATAGTATAGAGTTTTATTAAATATAGTTGCCAGTGATATTTCTAGAAAAGAATAAACAAATTTCGATAAATATAACTTTAAAATAAATATGATTAAGGTAACTCTCCGTTCTAGTGGCTCCACCTCCCCGTTTTAATTGGGAAAACAAAAAAGGTAATGTGATTTTAACTGAAAATTACATGAATAATTAAATAAGGGCAAATAAATAAAAATTACATGAATAATTAACTAAGGGTAATTAAGTAATTTCAGCAAGTACCGTACTGACCGACCGACTAACCGACCGACTACCAAACTTTTAATGTTTCGTCTATTATAATAAAGTATAGATTTCTGTAAAAAAATTTAATTATTTTTTTGAAAAAATTTGAATGATCAAATATTTATTTAGAAAAAAAAATTCAAAGTAAATTGTAGGACTATTCTTTATATGCACCTTAAAATACGTATGGACACTCTCAAAAAAACGTAAACAAATGAAAAGAACGGAGGGAGTATTTTCTTTAACTTCCTATTTTAGGTTGGTAATATTTATTTTTCGGTATTCACGAGATCCACCCGGACCATGGCTGTTACTGTTTAGACTAAATTAGGCCCAGGCCTGTTACTTTATAAGCCCATTAGGAAGTCAGTCTAGATACATAAAACGGTAAGCCCAAGAGGTCGATCAGGCAATGGGGATACCGGTCATTTGTTAATTTTATAACGAATTCAACTCAACTTAAGCACTTCCAACATTTTTCTTACATACCCCAAATTGGTTCCCAAAACTATTCTCGAATGATGTGGCATGACACTTGACGTATTTTAATTCGTGTGCGCATATGAATGCACGTGGGGTCCCATCTTATTATTAGAAAGTTACGAAGTATACAGATTACACATAAGCATTTGGGAACGGTTTAGGGAGCCAATTCGGGGTACCTAACATTTTCCTTTTCATTACACAAACAATAAATTTGTGATTTTAATTTTTATAATGGGAATAGTAATAGGCAATGGTGAGTGTGGATTGTGAGCTTTTTGTTAAATTTTATTTGAAAATCAATGATGAAGTTCACCCTTCAGTCCTTAAATTTGATATTATGGAAGAAGGGGTAGTTGAAAGATTCATACTTAATGAAAAGGAAGCAAAGTTTAAAATACAAATCACTTGGGGTCTTAAACCTAATGAAGCTCTGATTTATGATATAGACTTCCTTAGGCAGAGAGATATCAAGATTTGGAGTTCTGATGATAAATCATTTTGCCAACGTGTTATTTTTTTATTTGTGGGATTCATATTAATGCATGAGGGGCCCATTTCATTTATAATAAAGTAGCCAATTAAAAGATGACAACTCAGCATTCGGAACCGTTTCGGTAACGCTTTCGGGGACTTTAGCATTTCTCAATCGTTTATGGTGAAAGAGGCGGTGGCTCTCGAGTTCCCCAAACTTAGGGACCTGATTAAACAAAGTCCGTTGAATGAATCGGAATACTGTTTTTCGGGCATCACCTCTGGAATTTTGTCGGAAGTTATTAAGTACTCGAGGAGTTGTGTTCGTCGGACATTCATGACGTGTTTTAATGTTGAATATTGTAATTGCCGGTTCTGCACTTGGAGTTGTTGGAAATATTGCGAGATTGGGACCTTCTGACCAGATTCAGACTTTGGCTACTGATACTTGGCTTCTGACATGTCTCAGGAGGATGTTATGTTTTGAACCTAAGTTCATCAAGGAAGCTTGCCAGATAATTTCGAACATAGCTGCTCTAAGTCCAACATGGATACAAGTTATGCATTCTGCCAAATTGATAGAGCCTCTCTGCAGACTGCTTGAAAATGATCTGTACAAGTCTAATATAAAGATGGAGGCAGCATGGGCAATATTTAAGGGTATCTATGGCGATAGATTTCAGAAGATAGACAATTACTCTAAGGGATTCCATGTACGTTCGAGAATGGCCAAAGCCAAACTATTGCTCTAGGTACAAGATATTCCGAGTACTCAGAGAGTGGCCAAAGCCACACTATTGCTCTAGGAACGAAAGACAGATATCTTGTGCTCAGCCAGTGGCTCATAAACTATCACGTGATCGCTCTGGATACAATTTGGCTGGGATTTAGCGGAATAAACCCAGTTTCAGTATGTTCCACCGCAGAGCTTCTGTTTTTTACTAGGTCACAAAATGCTACTATCGATATTGATAAACAAACTGGCATGGATATACAAGGTCAGGTAACAAACAATAGGGTGCTTGATGATAAAACAGTTGAATCAGTTTTTGCAGAAATGCAACTTGACATGTTCTAGCTGCTGTGCTTTCAGCCATGATTATCAATCTTACTACTTGTACATGATTATATCGAATCAGGATAATCTATACATTGCTGCAACTTTAAAAAAAAAAAAACAATTCTAACTACATCATGGAAAAATTGTCCCTTTCAGAACAGATAAATTTCAGTAGCAGAATACAGCAACATATAACATTCCCTTCTTAATTTGATACAAGAACCTCCTGAATTTTTTCACATCATAAATGTAAAAGAAACAAACAAATAAATAAACAGTCAGCTTCTAATTCTATTTCTTTTGGATTATGAAAGGAACATTTGTTTCCGTTTAAATGGTATGGTGACTCATAACTCATTCAGTTACTAAATATTCAAATTCATAAATGAAGGACAAAAAGATTAACCAAAGTAATACTAATGGGTCATTCACCCAAGTGAGACATAAATTACACAATAAATTGGTATCGGAACATGGCAGCATCCTCAAAAGCCACGTGAGCTGTAAGTTTATAAAGGCCATCTATATGAATAATATCACCTTCCAAAACATCTTAGTATTGAAGAGGTTAGAGTGGACGAGAGAAACTTCAAGCCAGCAGATCCTCCCGGGAAGTAGGAAAGAGCATAATAAGAAAGTGCAAGAACCTGATGACGTTGAGAAGCCACAAGTTACAATTACATAAGAATAATGAAAGATACACGAATTATAACAAGGATTGATCTTAATATTTAAATTTTGAAAGAACAATTTGTAAAAGTAATTTCAGTGTGCATGGTTTAAAGGGAATTTGAATGATAAATGAGAATTAATACCAGAATAATTATATGATCTAGTAGAATATTTAAGTACTTGGCAACTAGTTTCGACAATTAAAGCAGTGTATCAATCATGGTACATAATGTGCTTGAATTTAATACTGTAGTATTATGATATTGCCAACCTAGGCTTAATAGACTTCCATAAATCATTGGTCAAGCAGTAGCACCTCTATCTCATACACTACATTGCTAAAGTATATTGTTCCAAAGAAGTACAGATGGTAGGCAAGCAAAATATTCTCACACAAAAAATAGTAGTGATAAGAGCAGTCCTCGTGGATGACTTTTATCTTTCTATTAAAAATATCATAATAATGAAGGCTCTTAAGTCTTAAATGATGAGAAAAAAATAGTAGTGATAAGAGCAGTCCTCGTGGATGACTTTTATCTTTCTATTAAAAATATCATAATAATGAAGGTGCTCTTAAGTCTTAAATGATGAGAAAAAAAAAAATTCTTAGTTACGGCAATTTGAGCAACCAATCACCAATCTCTTGAAAGGAAAAGCACAAATAAGAACTAATTAAGTGTATCGCAGTATTGCTCCATACCAATCATTGTGAAACACACTTTATATTTTATTATCGATCATATTTGTGTAACAATATACAAGGCAATGATGTTCATCCAAAGGACTTTTATTATGGTTGTAATAGGTCGATGGACCAGGTATGACAAGAGAAAGCCAACAAGGTAAATTATGCCGTTGAAACGTATTCTCACTAAACAAGCCAATCCCGCACTTAAAATTTTGTGTCTACTAGAGTTACCAAACAAAGTAGAAGATTTATAGAATCCACCATCGGCAAATGTAAGCAATGTACTTATCTAGATTCCCTAAACCTTAATCATAAATTTGAACTGAATACACATAGAATGGACTAAGAAATTTAAATTTTATACACAATTGAATGGAATATTACCTGTAAAATGGAGAACAGTGCAGAAAGAACATAGCTGTGCAGCACCATCGAAACGTAAATGGTGCCAACCATACTTCCAATAAATCCCAAAGTAAACGGTAGCCTCTGCACCAAAATGAAATGAAAACAAGCATGAGGTGAATATTGATACAAAAAACAAGCATATGTTCTGACATTCGAAATACTGTTTAGTAAAATATAGAATACGCAACCAAACCATGTAAATAACTGACTATTTAGTCATAACCGCAATACCTCTTTAGATGACATGTGCGCGAGCTGATTCCTAGGTCCTTTAAGCGCAAAGAATGAACCAATGATGAAGGCACATCCAATAGTGAAACAGATGGCAAATTTCTGAGGCATCAGCATCATAACAGGGAGAAACATGGTGAATGCAATGAAAATAAAAAATACCCCTGCAGCAAGGAGTAAACCGAAGTACAAGAGGGATTTTCCTGAAGGAACATTAGATTGGAAGCTTCCGGGTATATCACGCACACCTTTCGAAACCCTGAAACGAGGGAATAATTAATGAACTACCAGTATCAGTGGTTTCTAAGGAAAAGTTAAATGGTAACCACGAACTTGTCAAATTTTCTACTTAAAACAGGTTAAGCCTTGATTAGGAAAAAAACATATTTTTCAAACTACAACAATAAAATGGCTAGAATGAAGAGTAGTGTTCAAACTCCAGGAATGGATCAAGTCTACAATAAGGTGGTCAAGAGAGAAAAGCACACTGGTTCATAGTTTTTAATAAACCTTCTGGAAGCGGCTATAATGATATAATAAAATATGTCATGACAAATTGTGGGTTACGACTTACGAACAATCAAGATATAGAGACTGACTGGCAGGAATTTTGTAATTTATAACTGACATAATAGAAATTGAATACGGAATACGGAATACGGAAACTGCAACATTTGTTCACTTAATGCATGTAGTATACGGAAACTGCAAGATTTGGCGAAATCTAAAGAGTCTAAGTCCTAAATAAAGTCTCTTTTGTCTATAAATAATATTTGTATTGCTATATTATAGTGGTCTCAGTCTGGGTTAAGTTTCTTATGGACATTATTGTGCGAGTCTAATTTCTTAGGGATGGTTGCTGGCTTACAGCCGATGATGCAATGTGTCCACTTGGTTTGTCACCTATCAAGTTTATGTACTTCTCTCTTATTAATACTCACTCCGTCCCAACAGTTTGTTAACATTTTAAACAGAGGGTTCGACACGTATTTTAAATAATGTCTATTATTAACAACAATACAAAACAAAAAAACACGAACGCAGACATACTATTGAACTTTTCCGCTCCGTATACACACACATAACACATTGCTTAAAATGTTTCTAAATTAACCAAATAATACCAACAACACATGTAACTTGAAACATTTCACTTAAAACAAAACGAATAACCAAATTATTAAATTACACATATCCATTAAATTAAAACCGAAACATTTAACGTGTTCGATAAATGAATAATCTCGATAAATGAATAAAATTCTCCGAAACTAAGGCGTACAAAAGTAGAGTTACGTACACGTTAAAAGTACCGGAAACTTTGTCATTTGCGGTACGAACAGCGGATTCGATATCGAAACCTAGAGAAGCATCTTCTTCGTCAGCAGCTCTTGATGAGGCGGCGTAAGCGTTCCAATCAGCGAGTAGAGATGGGGTTTGGGTTGGGAGATCATTGGCGCTTGCGCTTGGGCCGCTGAACCAGGCCTGGGCTGTTTTGTGCATCGTTTTTGACGGGGTTTTGCTATTGGTTTGGTGATTTTGAGCTTGATTTTGACGGGAGATCTGGTGGTAAGTTGGGAGTTTAGCGGGATGTTAGATTGTTCACTCACAAGGCTGTGTTTGGGTTTCTATATTTCTTAATTTAAAAATGTTATCTTTTATTAAGATAATATTAATCTTAGAGTAATAATGATATTATTTTAATTTGAAAAACCCTCCGAACAATAATCTTACGATCATTATATAAAAAAACACAATTAAATAAAAAAATTTGAATTTATGTTTATCGCTAAAAAAAATTGGGAAAAACAAGTAAATCAATCTTAATTGATAAATGCTATTGTCAGAGTTAATTTTAACTTTCAGAACAAAATGAATTGAAAAGATAAAATTACCTTTCAAAACACATAAATGAGCATTATTTGTAAGGGTAATTTTATCTTTTCACTTCTGTTTGCTCTGAAAATTAAAAATCAGCTCCGAAAATAATGGACTTGTTTGGCAAATACTTATAAGTAGAACAAGGATAATTGGTTCGGTTCCGAATCAGATCAATTTCGGATCGAATGCACTTTCGGATTATGATATATTTAGAGACCGTTCGGATCGGATCGGATGTGATTCGGTTCGGGTCTAATTTGAATTAAAATCGGATGAAACTCGGATTAAGATCGGATTAAATTCGGTTTGGATTAAATAAGTTCAGATATTTTCGGATCATAACTTTTTCATTTTTTTAATTTGTGAGACTTTTAAAATATTATTTTTATTAAATTTAGTATTTTTAATATAATATAATGTACTTTTTCAAAAAAATACGATTGAATAAATATATTATCATAAACATAAAATTATTTCAAGTATGAATTTTGTTTATAAACAGGGAATTTTCGTAACAGCTAATGTATATTGACAATAAGTTATAACGAGTTAAACTATAACAACTAAACTAAACACAATTTTATCAATTTTCTAAATCAGATTTATATTGGATTGCATATTTCTGATCATATTCGGTTCGGATAATATATTATTCGGTTTTTTTCGGTTTCAAGTTATAATCGGATCTAATATTTCGGATCATTTTCAGTAAAATTTTTGGTTCGGGTAATTTTCGGATCGGTTTAAATTAATTTTCGGATCATTATCTAATTATATAATTCAGATCTCGGATCGGATCTCGGTTACATGAATTTTGGTTCGGTTCTTCAGATCCAGACCCATTTTGTCAGGTCTACTTATAAGTCAGATTATGACTTATAAATCCGCAATAACTTATTGATGAGTGTTTATCGACCCAACTTATAAATCGAATTTACAAATTATAAGTTGATAAGTAGTATGATATAGTTTTTTCTCAACTTATTTTAATTTCACTTTTATTTAAAGAATAAAACAAGCTCTCTCCGGTAAATACAATAAAGGCAACTTTCATGTTAAGTAATTTTAAATAATTTTACATGTGTTATTGTATTTATTTTTGGTTCTAATTAAAAATCTAAATTTGATTATTCATTGATCCTAAAAATATTTTAAAAATACAAGGGGGGAGCTTATTTTAATCTTTATATTATTAGGGGTCATTTTTATTTTTTCAAACCATTATCCTATTATTATATATTTTACAAATAAATTTACTTAAATTTTATATAAATAAAAATAAAAAAAAAACAAAATTATAATTTTTAAAAAGAATTTGATACTTTTTTTTTCTCGTTCTTAACATTTGTTTAACATCTTAGAAGACAAAATCAATATACTTATATAAAGGAGAAGACGAGGGCGTTTACGTGGCGCCTCTCAAATCGCATCATTCTATTTTCTAATTTTCAT
>PHNY01028323.1:9761-29219 GCA_003724115.2 Anethum foeniculum | reverse complement strand
GGGGGGTTGCGTGTGAGTCTGTAATAGAGATCAAACTTTTATGTGTATAGATTTGGGTTAGAGATGTCATGGGACAAAACTGATTTGTTTAGAGAAATATTAGTGTATATATGCTCCAACATTAGGCAGGATCTTCAAATGTTGGGGGAATGATGTATTTACAAACCTTTTCTGTGAGCAGTTGATGTGTGCAAGGAAAATCATAACTGAGGCAGTAGAGAATGTGTATTTGGTGAACGGTTGCTGAATAATATCTAGCCACTGGAATAAAAATTCAATCTGCTTGTTTACCTCATAATTATTTCGTACATGCTCTTTCCATTTCTTTTTAGTTTACCTCTTTACTCTCTCGTTCTGTGCTTAATTGAAAAGAAAATCATACAAAGGACCTGTTAGTCAAATTTCTCCGAATTCATATTTGTTCTGTAGCAATAAAATTTGAGACTTTTAAAGTTCACTAGCATTGAAAAAAAAAAAATCAAATTTCCGAATTCAACTACTTCTGTTTACAAGTACATAATACTATAATAACGTAATTCTCATTTCAGGTATCCATATTGCTTCTGCAAAAATGCGAGCCACCAGTTCTGGCATGTGCTGTCAATGAAGCTATTGTATCAATTGCTGGTGAAAATTCGTCAAGCATTCCTACTCTTATTATTCCTTTCCTACTGCCAGAGGCAAAGCTTAAGCTGGACGATAAAATTTCATTGAAAAATGTTAATGCTACGCTCCATGGTATACAGATTGGTTCAGATACAGATACTATTAAAGCTTTGGTCAACCGAACTCAGAAGCTACCATCTTCATTGCAAATTAATGATGAGGCCTTGGCATGCTCTGTTCACTTGGCTCGTGTAATGAATATACCTACCTTCCTTCTTGTTGGACGAAGTGGTCAAAACAAATCCGGTAAAAGCTATGAAGAGGATTTGAAGGTACCAAATTCCTTGATTTAGTAATGATTTTTCTTTACCATATTTTTGATTTACTAGTGGACCTGATCCACCTGACCACCTCATCTCCCGTTAGGCATTTAGTATTGAAGTTGTACTTTTTGTGATTGTTGACGATATGGTTAAGTTCTAGCTTGCTTTTCTTTTCTACTTTACAGGATTTTCTATTTCTCTGACCTTCAAATGTGTTCTATGTTTTTTATTTGCAAAACTTTTCTTATCATGGCTGCCACAATATACCACATATGCATATAATATGGTAACCACAAGTTTGAATAACCAATCGCTGCTAGCATTTTCTGAATTTGGTTTGGGGAGTCTGTTGTGTCTGTGTGCTTTAGTACCCAGACTTTGGAAAGATCATCATAGAATTTATTTATTATTATTTTTTTAAAAATAGTGAAGATTAAGCTTCAATCCTTTTTCTATTATCTTGTTCTTTTAACAGATATACTTGTAAGGTTCTGAGCATATAATTTTTTTTTTTAATGTAAGTGTTATATCATGTTAAAGATAGGAAAATTTCCATGGAGAGCTCTTAAATGAAGTACTAACTGGAGTCCTATATCTTCTGCAATATCTTCTGCTTTTAAGTATTGCAAAATATGTTCCATAACACATTGCAAGACATATTGTCTCCAATTAGTACTGCATTAAACCATCAGGCTGGTGACTAAACTAAACCCATTAAAGATAATGAAAGTAGTAAACAAAATTGAGTCGATTATAATAATGTTTTGTCGCAGCTGGCCGAGCTGGTTGGCTCAAGTAACGCCAAGCAGGAAGTCAACAGCTGCACACATTGAGTACAGTGACAGAAAACCAGCTCTTGACTGTTTAAGTGACATGGCAAGATTGATACTGTTGCACATCATTATCTAGTTTTTTCTTGGTCAATCGATCTATATAGATGAAACTTGGTCCAAAAGTTATAGAAATCAAGGCTAGTTAGTCTAAATATAAGATATTTATTTAAATAATTACATGTGATTGTAGGAGTAAACCTCTAACTGACTGTATGTATACGTGTTACATTTATAGCAACCAGTGTCAATGGATGAAAAGGATTCGAGTAATTTGCAGAGATCAGAAAATCATTACAGTTTACAAAGATGAGCTAGGTTAATTAATCAAATACATGCTACGTATTAAGTCGCAGCAGAAACAGAATAACATATTTGTGAGACATTATATATTTGACTATGTATTGTGGAACTTTTCTTTTACATGGGAATAAGAAAATACTAAATTACTACAATAAAATAATTAAATACTTCGGTAACTAACATAGTTTACTCTGTTATATTTCACTTATTTGTCTAAATGTCTGACTACACTGCAATAAAGGTTTGAGACTTGGTACTGCTCAACATATTCCTGCCTCGTTGCATGCAAAGGGGCGTACCAAGTAACTGCTGTGTGGGACTTATGTGTGTTGATGTATGATAGTCCTCTTTTACAAATTAATTATATCCTGCATATGCTTTGCCTATTTGTTATTGTATTTTGCTATCTGAATCTGTGGGATCAATCCAGTCACTTGGAGAGCCAGTACCAATGCATTTATAAGCACAGCTTGCACATTGCAATGTAATATTTATTTTAACTTTTTTGTTGTGTATATATATATATGATTGCATGCCATTGATTACTATGGAAACTTCTCTAGGTACTCTGTGGGATAGGAGAGGTTTTAGCAAGTTTGTCATCCTTGTGCTTCATAAGAGAGAAGATAACATGGACTCCGACTAAGATATCAAGAGAGAGTGTGGAGCCCTGGCGTGCCTTGTATGGTTAAGATGTGTGTTTTGAGCATAAGTAGATTGTAATAGTAACAAACAACGGATATTTGCTGTCATCGAGAATTTAATTTGACACTCCCAATAGTTACCTACAAAAAACAGTAATTAGATCAGAGCCAGCCACACGGGCTACAGTTCATTTTCTTTTTCAGTAATCTCTCTTTTATGTATTGCCTTCTCTCCCGCTTTCTTTTCCCATATGAACTTTTATGTGATCCCTAAATCTATTGTAAAAGTTTGTAATTGTTCGGAATTACGAGAAGAAATACTTTTATGAAAGATTATTTTAGGTGTTTATGCTCTTTACAGACTTACGAACCTATATTCAATGTCATGTAGACTTGGTGCTTTATAATATCTATCTGATGTGTACACAGATACTACATCTGTAGATATGCTGGAGATCGACTTTGGTTGCTGCTTTTCTGGATTGCTATTTGGTACTTTCCTGAACTTACTTCTAGGTTTCATTTGACCATAAATCTAAAAGTTCTACTGTATAAATTTCCCAACTGCTTTTAATTCTACGTAGACTATCGGGTAGACTATCGGATACTGAAGAAGTCAGGAAAAAATGAATATACCAAGTAATTTGCTATTTGATAACTTAACAGGTGGGCCTTGACTATAAACGAATACGACGTACGTCCGAAATTTGATTTTGATTTAATCTCGTAAACTTCAGGGCAAGGCCATGCAGCTTAACCCCTTTGTAACCGATATAGCTTAATCTCGTCCGAAAGGGCCTTTGAAACATTTACTGTGTAATTTATTTATGAGCAGTGCTAGGTACCCCAAATTGGTTCCCAAAACTTTTCTCGAATGATGTGGCATGACACTTGACGTATTTTAATTTGTGTGTGTTTATGTATGCACGCAGAGTCATATTATTATTAGAAAGTTACCAATTATGCAGGTTACACGTAAGTATTTGGAAACGATTTTGGGAGCCAATTCGAGATGAAATAAAAGGACTGTTCTAGTTTCAAAAAAAAAAAGGACTGTTCTGATTTACCGACTTAAAAGAAAATGAGTGCTGGGTCGGCAACAAAAAGAGAAATTTATGATTATCCCATGAATCTCACGTGTCGTATCAGTTATGTGACTGTGACAATGACTTTGGAGAAAAATCACGCAGAGCTCGTATGAAACACTACCACTGCTAATCTTTAATTAATTAACTTTAAACTCCATTATTAATCGGGCGTGATAGATAGTTGAAGTACACCTCAAGACGCACACACTCATCACTAGTTCGTCCTGATGACAGGTGGTGTTAATTCTACAATCCACCTTTCGGTTACTTTTCGATAATGCAATAATCTATTCTATCTCCTTGACTGACTGTATAACACATGTTATACAAATATCTTATATTCGGAAACATAAAATAAAGTGTCACGGAGAATCCCACCAACCCTGCTGCATGATATTTCTCTTGTACTCCGTAGGTATACTCCCTCCGTCCTGAATTGTCTACGTGCATTTGCACACATTTCGAAATTATTATAATGTAGTTTCATAATTTTTTTTAAAATTTTTTTTCTGAATAAAAGTTTAATGTTTGAACTTTTATTCATAAAAAAAAATGTCAAAAAAAAATTGTGACATTATACTTTAAAAAAGTCTTAAAAAGCGTGCCAAAAAATAACATAAAGAATTGAGTGGGACAGTGGGAGTATACGTTTAATATTTGCACGCATTTCAAGACTTCTATAAAGTGTAGTTTCATAATAGTTAAGTTTTTTTTTTCTGAATAAAAGTTCAAACATTAAACTTTTATTCATAATAAAATTAACAAAAAATTATAGAACTATACTTTCAATGAGTTTTAAAAAACGTGCCAAAAAGTAATGTATAGAATTTAATAAGACAGATGGAGTAATAATTTTATGTATGTTCTTGGCGTAAAAGTATAATTGTTTCAGCATATTTTATTAATAGTTATTTTCGTCATTTTATAAAATTGTGAAATTATGGGATTTTCAAAAATTAGTCCGCTTTTAACCTCGTCGAATTTTATCATTAATTACTAATTTTATAAGAATAAATAACATATTTTTAACTTATTTTTTTGAGAATTTAAAAGTTAATTTTTAAAAAAATAAATAAATGTGATAATTCAATAATAAAAAGTCATACAACATGTACAACAATGATCTAGTCGAACAAGCTGTAAATTGCATAATTAACTAAGAATAAAATCTTAATTAACTAAGAATAAAATCTTGATATTTAAAGATCGCGAGGATTCAAAATTGTGTTAATTGCCTAATTGGTCATATACTTAGTCGACCATATATACTTTTCTATTAGAATAATAAGATTATGGGATTGTCAATTGCATGTACAGACAAAGGGCCTGATGGCGAAGATGACATCTTATCAGATATTTATCAGTTTCGATAGATATTTCTCAATGGTCCAGCTATTTTGCTATTAGAGGAATAATGGAATTAAAAAAATATCAACTCTTTGCATAAACTTTTTGTTCATGTATCATCTAGAGGAAAGAAGTATCTACTAAAGCATAAACTAAAAACATACCTTATCACTCAAAATTCTTCTGATATATTCGGATTTTGAAACATACTAGCGTTCAAATATCAATCAAATTTTGTCATTTTCGTGTTTGTTTTTCGAAATAACTAATTTTACATGAATTATTATATATTATCCAAATTTTTATGAGATTATGGCTAAAATTAATACAATTTTTGAAACCGTTGATCAAAATATCATATTCGAGAAATACGGTCAAAATTATCAATCCATTGCGTTTTTAAATAATGCATATTGAATATACGATTACTGTGTATTTTATGATACGCTTTCGGGAAATGGGTATCTCACATAAATTCTTCTTCAGGTGAAAATATACTTTTTTTTTGAAAGGGACACCCATTCTGAGATCGAGTATTAGTCGGACCGGATATTTTACCAAATGTTTTTGTAAAAAAATATGTATCCTCATAAAATAAGAAAATATTTTTTTTGAATACCCCGTCTAAGAACGGGTATATGACAGCTAAAAAACGGTCAAAAAATATAAAAAATATATTAATGTAATTTAGTCTATACAATGATACTTTTGTCATTTTTTTCTTTCATCTTTTACATTTAGCATCAAAAAAGAAAAATAAATTTAATTTCGTAGTCATATATTTGTCTCATTTTCAGAAAATAAATGTAGCCGCAATAATAGAATTTGGGCAGGTAGTATTGTCCAAACTACCTCCTCCAAATCTATCTAAAGATATTTATACACACACCCACCTAATCACATAAATACAAAATTTGGAATAAAAACAATAATTTAGCTTCATCAAGTGTACAACCCACAGTAACCACTAGCTTAAAAATATCCAAAATAATACAGCAAAATATCCTATACCATTTCTTAAAAAATTAAGAAAAGTGAGCATGTGGGACCCAAGACAGTAGTGGGGCCCACATATTTTAATTAGGAAAGTAACCTGGGCCCACCTCACAACTCCCACCAGCTCAACTCATCTGCACTTTTTGGACATGATAGATATTTTATTATAAGATGGTGCATAAAGCCAAAACAAGTTTTCAAAACATTAAACACCTCACCTTTGTATCAAAAAGATAGATACAGATAAAAAGTCTGCTCTGCTCTTTCTTTCTGCTTTGTGGACTTCTGTTGTACTTTGGCTTTGCTTCAAGTTGGTAACTTTTATAATCTTGAGTTGTTATTCTTGTGATATGTTGTTGATTCTTATGTGGGCTTGTGGTTTTTTGATTGAATATGTGTTTTTGTGCTATGTTTTTGTTGATTTATAGTTAAAGTTTGGATTTTTACATGTATGGAGTGTTTTCTTGAATGTTGAGTTGGTAATTTTAATAATCTTGAGTTGTTATTCTTGTGCTATGTTGTTGATTCTTATGTGGGCTTGTGTTTTTTTGATTGAATTTGTGTTTTTTGCCATGTTTTTATTGATTTATAGTTAAAGTTTGGATTTTTACATGTATGGAGTGTTTTCTTGAATCTGATGCTGTAAGATGTTGCGGTCTTTGATTTTTTAAGTTGTTTTGGATGGATTTTTATCTTGGCTCAAGTCTTGTGCTTATTTTATGTTCATCTTACTTTGCTGTTCATATGTGGATTAGATTGTATCTGTCAAAGAAATGAAACTTCTTTAATAAAAGGAACTTGATTTCCTTCTTTCTTGTATGGATTTTCTCCCAGAATTATATTTTTTTTGGCTGTTCATGATACTTGGTGATTTTGAAATTCCTCTGATCTTCATAATTCTCTTCCAAATGCTCATAGTTAGTTACTGTATGTCCTCTTAAGTTACTGTATCACTAAATCTGAAGTCTTGACCTTTGACACTGGTAACTGCTCTAATTGATTGTTAGTGAGAATGATTTCATCACAAGTGACCAGTTCTTGCATTTTCTGCTGTAAAATATAGTTAAGGCTGTCTTTTTATGTTATTTATCGTGTTCTCCATTGGATGCAGATTGCTTTACATTGAAAGGGCAGCAGAATTGGTTCAAGTCTAGCAGTTTATAAACATAGAAGTTGGTAAGAAGGTTTATCCAGGAAGCTAGCTCTCTGAAGAAATTTATTTAGGAAATTACTTTTTGTTGGTTGTGAAATTTGATCTAGAGGCAATCTTGCTTAATTGTGAATATGGGCTATCTGTGTGATTTTTGTGGGGAACAAAGATCAATGGTGTACTGTCGCTCTGATGCAGCCTGCTTATGTTTGTCCTGCGACCGCAGTGTGCATTCTGCAAACGCACTCTCGAAGCGCCATTCCAGGACACTTGTGTGTGAAAGATGCAACCTGCAGCCTGCATTTGTTAGATGTGTCGAGGAAAACTTATCTCTTTGTCAGAATTGTGATTGGGTGGCACATGGTAGCTTGAATTCAGGCTCTGCACATAAGACACAAGCTGTCAACTGCTACTCTGGCTGCCCATCTGCTGATGAACTCTCTAATATCTGGTCTTTTTTCTTGGATCTTCCTTCCGTTGTTGATTCAACTTGTGAAGAGGGTATTGGTTCAATGAGCATTGCTGATAAAAGTCAAGCGAACTTTGGAACTACAACTGGAAGCAACAATCAACAAGAAATATGTTTTGATGCAAGTACCTTGAAACATGGAGATAAGTCAAACTTATGGAAAGGTTCTGCAGTGTCTAAAGCTGACAAGAAGAGAGCTGAAGGAAACCGGCAACTTGAATCTGCAAAAGCTACACCTCCAAAGGTACAATAATATTTTTTTAGGTGACAAGTACAATGATTTGTAGAATTATATGGTGTTTAGTTGATAGTAAACTAGCATGTAAACTATGTCGGCTATCTACCTCTAGCACTTCAGCACACTAATGTTTGATTAATTGTATCCATATTCTTTAGCACCCTAATACTTACTTTTGTATCTCTAGCACCCTAATATTTACTATTTGTATCTAGCACCTTTTTATGTCTTAATGATTTAATCACACATGCTTTATCGGTTGTCAGAAGAAGTATATGAACAATTGTACACACTGGAAATTTGCTAAAGACAGGTGCAATAATTTCAGTGAATTCGGATAGAGAAGGTGCTACAGGTGCAAATTAGCAAACATTAGTGTGCTAGTCTGCTAGATATACTAAAAATTAGGTGCTTAACTACTGAGGGTGCTAGAGGTGCAAATTAGCAAACATTAGTGTGCTAGTCTTCTAGATATACTAAAAATTAGGTGCTTAACTACTGAGGGTGCTAGAGGTATCTTAGCTTTTTCTGCCTTGTGATTATAGTTTCTGGCATCTCAAACTATCATTTTCTAATTTCCTGGGTATACCACTAAAGAAATGATGTCTCATTAGTTGAGAATTTTATACAAGTCTGGAATGACAGCTAAAAGCAGAGTTTGTATTATTTTCACATGAACCTGCAGCTTTATTGCTTGTTTTATCTTTGTCGTTGAGTACTAGTTTATGTATATCAACCAACAAGCAATATATTTAATCTCCTTCAGATTTTTTGGCACAAGAATCTATTCTAATGTCAAGATAAGTATGTAGCCCTCTCGCTGATTACAAGTGGCCCTGTCTTCCACAAGGAATTGTATTACGTGTTTAAAGTTAAGGATTGCCAGTGCTTCCTTTACCTAATGATATCCCTGACACTTTGTCTAATGAATTTGCAGATGGGATTTTCTGGAGCGAAAGATCTTAATCTACGTGAAGATGATGATTACTATGAGGACTTCAATATGGATGAGCTTGACTTGAATATTGAGAAATATGAAGAACTCTTTGGTGTTGGCCATAACGATCCCCAACATCTTTTCAACGATGATGGAATCGACAGTTTGTTTGAAATGAAAGGCCTAGGGGCCAATTCCAGCTGCCAGGATGCATATGTTGCCGAGGTCTGCTTTTTGCCCTATGCTGAGTCTTTATATAAACCTTCTTCATTTTTTTTTGGCTAAGCTATGTAAACCTTCATACCTTTGTAACCCCTTACACCTTTATCTGTTCAACAGTGTTATTTCTTTGTTTTCTTGATATTCCCCTTTAGTACATAACTTGTTATCTTCTCTTCCTCCATGCAAACACGCTCAAACTTACAGATGTTACTGCCCCTTTTTACATTTATTAATATACTTATTTAGTAACAATCTTCTCCCAGAGATGGTTGTATATGTCTCTGGTCATATGTTGTTCGACAGAGTTTTAGGCTTCTCTTGAGACCCCCATACTGTAGTTCCTATAGTTCTGACAAAAGAAGTGCTTAACAGTTATACACATAGCGGTCAATCAAAACTTTTTGTAAGAGATTATTTTGTGCATGTTTGTTGTCAGCCTAAGAGACGTGTTCAAGTGTTTTAATAAAATGTCACAAGTTTTGTATGTTCTACAACAACCCATCACCATGTTTTTTTAACAGATTATATGAATTATTTTTGTTTCACTTCGACAAAGATATATGCTTACCGTCACTTTTCTTTGCCAGAAATCATCAATTGGATTGGAAAATATAGCACAGCCTACAGGCAGCAATGCTGCATCTGCTGATTCTATAATGAGCTGTAAGACTGAACCAAATGCCTGCTTTGCAAGGCAAACCTCCAATCTCTCATTTTCAGGTCTCACTGGAGACAGCAGCACTGGTGAGTATCAAGACTGTGGGGCCTCTCCGATGCTTGTTATGGGAGAGCCTCCGCCATGGTGTACACCTGAAAGTTCATTGGCTTCAAGTACCAGGAGTAGTGCTGTCCAGCGTTACAAGGATAAGAAGAAGACACGCAAGTAAGCTTACTCACACATATTTTCCAATTTGATCAAGCTAAACCATTTTTTCACCTTCATGTGTACATAAAACCGTATTTCATAAATCTTTAATGTTAAGACATGAAGTCATATTAGAGTCTAAAATTCAATCTCTTTTACGTTGGGGTGTTAAACATGTAATTAGTTTTGTCTTTTTACGTAAGTATTGTAATTATATCATTTAATACCTGTATATCTCTAAACCTCAACCATCTAAATTTTGATGTTGTAGATTTGAGAAGAGAGTGAGGTATGCTACACGGAAGGCAAGAGCAGATGTGAGGAAGCGTGTGAAAGGCCGTTTTGTGAAGGCTGGTGATGCTTTTGATTATGATCCTCTGAGCCAAACTCGAAGTTTCTGAAAGTGAAATCTCTACCTACATACGAGGAATGAATGATCAATACCAAGTTGGAAGACCTGTAATATTACTTGGGAATGGACAACACTGATCATTATGTCCTTGCTTGAGAGTAAAGCAGATCAGTGTATCACATGGGGATCTTGGAAGTGCATGTATAGATTTTGTAGCTAAAAATTATGAAGAAAGTCTTATTAGTCATAACCAGAAAAATTAAGAAGTATTCTAGTATGTGGATAAGGTAAAGTTTGCATGGTGAACCTTTTTTGCTGTTTTGGAACCAGAGGATTTGTCGAGCTTGGTAGAGTTTTTGGTCTTCTGGTTTCTCATTTTGATATTGAACCTGCACATCCTGCTCGTTGCAGATCTATGAACTACATGACTCGGCGTGACGAGCAGCCAATTCAGTTGTGAGGTCTGGCATGAAGATTTTTGTTGTGTAACATGTTCTTTTGGTCAATTTTTGCATGTCATATATGCAGGGTCAGTATATAAGCATCCAAATATGGTGATAGATGCCAAACTGTAGCTATGCATTTGTAAACTTTTACTATTCGCTTGACATATATAGCCCAACATTTTGAACCGCAGAGTTAAATTGTAGGTCTAATTGCATTATCTGCTTTGAAGCATCATTAGAGTAATGAAAGTTCAGAACCTAGTGGTGCATCTTGGTTTATTGTAGGTCTAATCGCATTTTCTGCTTTGAAACATTCTTGGATTCTTAGATTGTTGTGTTTTTTTAGAAAAATTCCATAGTCCAATCTCCCGTCATTATCTCTTCATATTCATATGAAAGTTCAAGTCTTGGCATTTTTATCTTTGCATTTGTATACGAGCAACATAGAGGTATACCCTGAGCATCTCAGAAGCCACGAGGTCATCGGTATCCAAGTTCGAGTTGAAGAAACAGAGAAGCCACCATCTCCTCAGCTCTCCAAACCGCTAGGTAACACTGAACCTGGTAGCTCTCCAGTCTTTTTACACATAATCTTCACATATTTTTGTGTGCATGGGTTCTCTAGGAACATTTCTGTGTAGTAGGAATAGTACACGAACTAAAATCCGTGTCAATCTGCAGCCTCTAAATGTCGAGAAATCGAATCATTTAAGCTGAAAAAAATCGAGTTTCTACATCACCAGTACTCAAGTCTTTCTACGATTCTGTATAACCAACCCATCTGTTGATTCAATTAGTTAAGCTTTATACTCCTCCTCTGTCTGCATTGCACATGGGAATATAATCTTGTCTAGCTCCTTACCCGCCTCAAAACAAGGGATTTGCTAGCAAGTGTATGCATCTGTGATCTACATACATAGATATAATTGTATCCATTTTTCATCAGCAAGCCACTAGTTAGACACATTATATAACCTCTACTCACCTCCCTTATTTTATGAAATGCATTATCTCGGCCCTTCAGGGTGGGCACCAGCTGTCAAGTAACCGATTGCTCTAAAACTTTAAGGTATCAGAGGAACCCCAACAGGATCTTATACTATTTAACACTCCCTCTCAAATCTCAATCGTACGATTGAACAACGACAATTACCAATATACCTATATTACCAATACCAAATATCAATACCAATACAAATATTTAAATTAAATAAATGATATAATCTCAATCGTACGATTGAACAACGACAATTACCAATATACCAATATTACCAATACCAAATATCAATACCAATACAAATATTTAAATTAAATAAATGATATTTAAATTAAATAAATGAGGGTGGGAGGACTCGAACCCGAGACCACTCCCTAAACCGAGCTCTGATACCATGTTAAGTAACCGTTTGCTCTAAAACCTTAAGGTATCAGAGAAAACCCCAACAGATCTTATACTCTTTAACACTAGCCACCTGGTACTTGTAGCCTTAGTCGAAATCAGTTTCCGGACCCCAAATGCACATAAATCTGTCATATTTTGTATATTGTTATATATGGAACTTGAAAATTTTAGAATCCTTAAATATGCTTATTCGCCTATAATCAATCCTCTTCCGTTAATATCTAATGCCACGACTCCACCAGCGAAAATCATATTAGGGTCGCTCCATTATATTTAATAAAATATACTAACTTGCAATCAGAATATACGAACAACCTAGATGTATAATTTGCATTGAAAGCTTTTCGAATATATGAACAACCTCTCCCTCTGTTCCATTGAATTCTCTACATTACTTTTTGGCACGCTTTATAAGGTTCATTTAAATATAGTTCCATAATTTTTTTAAAATTTTTCTTTTCTGATTAAAAGTTTAATGTTTAAACTTTTACTTAGAAAAAAAATTTTTAATTTTTTTTTTTTATAAATACATTTTATAGGAGTCTCAAAATACGTGCAAACAGTATATGGAGACTATTGAATATAGGACGGACGGAATAGATGTATAATTTGATTGGAAGTTTTTTGTGATGGTCAAAATATCTGCTTGTTATCGTTACTTGTAGAAAAAAGACCTTGTAGACTTTGAACCGTGAATGTTATTTGCATCAAAATGTACAACTTGCATTCCTCTATAGGAAGACTTGCAAGCACGTTACTTGTACAAAATGATAAAAAGAAAAAGAATAAATAGAAAAACAGGCTTAGCTTTCCAAAGCAAACCTTTCTAAAACTAGATTGGAAAAATATCTGGAGAGAGAGAGATTTTGTGTGGGAAGTTTCTTAGAAGGTTGAGTAGAAAAGGCCACTTATAATTTATGTGAATGCTCCATTTAAAAGCTGGCACGTAAAATAATTTTTTTTTAGTGGATTATGAATTGATAGTTCCGTCCATAGATGAGAGTTTTCATGTTTACACGCGGATTTGAAAAGTTTTTGTATAGTTTTAACCCAATTATTGCCAATCCACTGACATAGTTATAATCAGAAAAAGGTGAAATGAAAAATAAAAAATTTAAATTTAAACTTAAATTATAAATAACATCTAAAATATTAAAGGAAAATCGGAAAAGTTTTATAACTGAAATATAATTTAGAGTAAATTGCAAAGTGATAATTGAACATTTTGATGGCCGAATATTTGCAATATAAGTAGCTAATTATTGTCTTAACTCTTCGAAAAGGTGACTAAGCGCCACTTTTTAAAGAAAAAATAAGTTAATTTTTTCTTAAAAAAGTGACCTGTAACCACATTTTTGAAATATAAGAACAATGTTTGTCCATTATATTGTAAATTTGAAATTTACGCTATCAAAATATATAAACCGAATATTTAATTACAATTATGTAATTTACTATTGGAAAAAGTTATATAAGTAAATATGTCATCTACTATTTTTTTACATTTTTTTAAGTAATTGACTAATTGAGAGAGAGAGACTAATATATAAACTCAATCATACCAGCCCCGTCTCATTCAGCCACCCATTGTTTGCTATCTATTCTGTAACTTGTGCAGTTGTGTGTGAATATATCATATACAAAACCTTCTTCTCCTGACTGTTTTCATAACTATCTGTTCCAGTTCTTGAAGGACTCCCCTGTAAACTGTGAGTATCTTTTCTTTATGTTCGCTTGTGTTTTATTTGTTTTCATGTAATTTCTGATCATTTTTTAACTTTTTGCCACTTGCCCTGATTCACTTTCCTGCTAGTTTCTTTTCTTATTTAGATTTACTGATTAGTTACGTTACGTGTTGTTAAGTAACTAGCTCGTCTAAAAGTTTAAGGTTGTAGATGGACCGGTTACTTGATACATGCAAAAGTTGTAACCTTTTTTGTATCTTTGATCAAGAAAGTGTCAAGGTTGTATAATTTACAGGCTTAAATGTTCAAATATAAACTGATTGTCCAGAGACTAATAATTCAGTGTTTTTATAGAGAATTTTATTTGTATTTGAATGGTGAATCATGAACTATATTTTTATGATCAGATTGTACAGTAAACTTAGTTGTATATTTAGCGAATTCTCGAGGTTTGTAGAGTTTGCAGGCTGTAATTGTTAGTTGTGGAACATGAGACATAGATAATATGCTTATTTCAATTTGTTTGATGTCCGAACATCGGTCAGACGGTCACTATGTTTCTTGGCTAAATTTGTCGGTTACTTGGTTTTGGTTTCAAATATATTGGTAGAGCTTTGAGTATAGAAATTTAGAAATATTTTTTTTTTTGTTCCAATTTTAAATTTAGCAGTCATTTATAGATTATATGTTACTGGTTTCAATCATGACTGCTGTTGCGGTAATTTATATGTTTTGAGGGCTAGATTGAACTTGTAGTAATTTTGTCAAATCTGATAAGTTTTGGTTTATCTGGGAAGAAGAATTTTTCAGTACCTCCTTGTATTATGTTTGTGAAAGAGAGGGTTTCTCTGAATTAGCGGATTGTGAAACACGACTATGATGAATGATGATACGTAAATTGTCTCCTTTCTGTCTGTTGATAAACAGGTCTAAGTTCTTGTTCAGCGTTGTGTTTCTATTTCTTGCTAATAAGAAGACACAGCAATAATTTTGAAACTTCTGTTGGATTTTTTCAGGTCCACTCTTTACAGCATGTGCTTTTTAATTTTTTTGTAATCTTAAGCTCAAACATTCGTTTATGCTGATTAGGTTGGAAATCAAACATGGGGCTCTCGCATTACCCAGATCCAGCTGATGCAGGAATTCTATGCATAATCTTAGTAAACACGGCTAAATATATCTCTGCAATGAAGGAAATGGTCCGGTTTATACTTCAAACTATAGGCATCCATGTTGTTTCATGGGAAGAATACAACATCACTGATAGCCCCTTGATCTTAATAGAATGTCATGAAAGCTCCTCAGAAGCCTCTATTGAAGAGTTTCGTAGCCGGATACCTGCAATGCACTATGACTCTCTGTGTTCCAAGCAACTTGAACATGACTGCTCTGTTTGCTTGTCGAATTTTAGACCAAAGGCAGTGATAAACCATCTGTCATGTGGCCATGTTTTTCATAAAGTTTGCGTAGAGAAGTGGATTAAATATCAGAAGGTCACCTGCCCTAATTGCAGGACAAATATGATTCACCAAGAAGACGAAGAAGAAGAAGAAGATACTTGCCCAATGTGAGCAGTTTGATTGCTAGACACTTTGAGCAAACAGTCTATGTACAGCCTAGTCGTTTATAGGGAGTTTGTAAGTAAGTCTGGTGCATACTGCACTATGCGCAAAATTTTTGTCTTGGTCTAGTCTTTGGTTGTATTGTACATATATATGTAACATTAGTTGTAATTATTTGTTATATTTAAAGCTGATTCTTGATTTCATGATCACCTGATCTGTGCCTTGTTTTATTGGCCTATACATATGCTAAACCATATGATTTTAAAAGTCTCAAACATATATAAAATGTCGATATTTACTACTTTGTAGAAGACCAGAACAACTAAATGATGATATCTGTGAATTATCATTAACAAGTCCTGAATGGAGAGATCGGTGGTAGCTCTGTTGGCTAGTACACTCTCTAGACCCAAGTCCTGAATGTCGATATGATTATACTGCACAATATATGCAGCTTCGACCTAGCCTGCAATGCACCAGGTTAATTGGTCATCTCAGACAGCTTGGATCCGACAGACATGCTGTTCTGCATAAGAGGGTTCCTATGAATGCGGCACCTGAAAGAACCTGGATGAGTTGTTGGTGAACACAAGCAGTTTGATTTCGTGCTTGCTGGTTTTGCTTCACCTTTGGGTTGTGTTGGTGAAGCTAATTGTAAGGAGTTTCTAAGAGCCTCCCCGCGGAGATTTGAAACTAATATGCTTGGACAGGGTTTCTCATGTAGTTCTCTGATCCTTTTTTGTTGTGCCATATGGCAATGCTTCTGCGATCAACTGTAGGAACTAAAATTAGCTGCCAATTTTCGCATTGAAACGACATTTGTAAAATGATGAAGGTCTTTCTAAGGCAGAGTTACAATTGAAATTTTATTTTTGGATGGATAAACAGTTAACGCAAGATTATTAAATGAAGGAAAAAAGTTTGCAGAATCATCTTGGCTGGGATTTAAGACAACAATATTGTGACTTCTGTAAAACTCTCCTCTCTCCCTCTCTCTCTCTCTCCCTCCCTCCCTCCCTCTCTCTCTCCCTCCCTCTATCTCTCTCTCTCTCTCTCCCTCTCTCCCTCCCTCCCTCCCCGTTTGCCTTGCAGATGCATAAAGAAAGCAAAACATCTACCTCGACGCCCATTTTCATATTTTATACTCCTATATTTAGTCGATATAATCAACTCTTCTCTGCAAATAATTTGAGGCTATGCCAAACCCTTGATTTTGCACCACAAATCCTTTTAACTTTTATTAGAAAAACCTCATTCCTGGTAACCTAACATACGTCATATTTGCGCATCTCAAATAGTATTCCAGGAGCTTCATTCACAAAGTTAATTTTATATTTTTAACTTTTAAGCTATTCTGTAATATGGTTTAATCTCATAATGTATATGTCATATGTGTGATCAAGACTGAGATACATGAGCACAAAATCTATCAGAAGCATCTTATAGACAGTGCAAAACAAGAGAATTGTACCGCAGGCACAACTGCGATTAACAAATGCAATTGCAAACTCAAGCTCTGGTCTTCCTAGAAAATGGTTATTATTAATTATCATTCCTCGTGCATTACTATCAAATAATCAGATGACACAATTAGAAATGTAGGACAAACAAATTTGATAAGCTTCATATACTCTTGTCATCAACAGGACCATGACACTCGGCAATCACTGTTAGAGATGGCTCCCATGTTATCATCTTCACCCTCCTCGTCTTATGTTTGTCACAATGCCTGCTACTTGAGCTCTTCTTCAGCCCGCCATTTTTCTTCTTTCTCTTTTTCTCCAGATCATTACCACCTGACTGCTTATCAATGCCAGTGAAACTCACACAACGATTTTCAACATTAACTCTCACCTTGGACTTGCTAACATCCTTCTTCGGGAGATATGACTTGCTACTAAGGTCATCCTTGCGTTGTAAGACAAATAAATCGAGAGGAGAATTATCATTTTCAGGTTTTCTGCTAATTTTCTGCCTCAGCTTCCTAACAGTTTTTATGGGAACAACGTAAAATTTCTGTCCTGGTACAAGTATCTCCTCTGGCCTCACCACTGAGTCCCAAGGCCTCTGGAAAATCTCAGGCCTTGCTAGTATAAAAGAAGGGTACTTCTCTAAAACCCTGGATGCAGGGACAGCCATATAGTAGTAATCAGTTGTACCTCCAGCATGGATGATCTTCAAGGCTGAGGATCTCTCCTTGACGTTAAAATGGTTCTGGACAGGAGGTAGCTTGGGCTCCCTGGCACCAAAGAGTTTGTGGAGCATCTTTTCCTTGAAGTTCAGAATTCAAGCAAGCTTATTCAGCTTATGGTACTAAAAACCTTGCATGTTTATAAACAGGATGAACGGCAAAAACAATCTGTTTAGGCCTCGATTTATACCTTTATATTTTACTAGCCTAGTGTGGATAAACCGATAAGGATGTGTTATCCATTCGAATTGAGAGGTGTGTATGATAACATCAAGAGGAAAGTATAATCACATACAGTTCATGCTGTATTGTTGGTTTAACTAGACAATTAAGTATTCAACACCAGCTAAACATGGGGAACTAGATTAATAAACTAATATTCTTTCTCCAGCGAATGCTAACAAGGTTTCCATTGTTGACAACGATAGTTTTGCTTATACCTTAACTAAAATCCATTTGTAAACAACCTACGAGTATGATACAACTTCTCATGCTATCAAGAATCACTTTAAAAGGTACGGGTTGAACGAGACAAAGGAAAACCGAAAAACTAGAGACCTTCTGATGTTCTAGACAACTAGCGTCTTACAGAACCTCAAAACATAAATTGATGCAGAGAACATATGAAAGGACTTTGAACTCAGCAGTGTTCACGAATAGGGTGAGAGTTAAGGTCATGCCACTGATTTAAAGAATTAAAACCGGAATGCCACAACTGTTTAGAGTAGAGGAACTACTTGATATTAATTATTAGGCCAGTTGATTGTTGCATGTTGTGGTGACTGATAAACACTTGTGACTTTTTGGTGTCCAGAGCGTGCGGAGCTTGTTAAGCGGTCCTTAACTCGACATTACTATGATATTATGGGCAAGATCACACGAATTTGTTTTTAGGCACATCCCAAAAGCAAGCAAACTACCTCTCCCACAAACGACATAGGACAACCTAAAGAGCGGATGTAAGCAGCTGCCAGAGTGAAATTTGTTAATGTAGCTGCCATAGGCCATGGCTAGCCTCAAGGAGCTGTAATTTGCTATTACTGACAAGTAGAAATGTACATAAAATTACCACGCAGATCTATCCCATGTTATATTACAAAAGAATTTGATACGACTAAGAGCATCTCAAATGAAATTTTTTTAATATTACCAAATCAGCAAAAATACTAATACATTTTTTTTCTCTCTAAACATTACTTTTGATACTAATACCGTGTCAAAAATTGATAACTTTCATTTACACTTCTATCTAAGTTGGACGAGATACAAACAATTTTAATGTTACAAATATGTTTCTCAAAAATATTAAAATACCAATTTTTAAGTTAAAATCTTTAAATTATTCAACTAAATTTATTTACAAATTTTATTACTAGTACACTACAATTTTTATATTTAACTTTTTTTTCTATTTTTTAACGAACAAACAAAAAATTTATTAAAACATAATTTTTTGAAATTCGCAAACTATAATTTTCGTAATTACATACCTACAGGTACAGACTACAGACTAAACTTATAAGTCATGGGTTGAGTAATATTTTAGCTGTTTGGGCCATAGCAACCTTATACGGGCCAGGCCGGGCCGGGCCGTAATTGATCCAGAAACTTCCTTAGTCATCTGTTTTCGACCCATCAAATCGATTTTGATAATTATAGACCCGGAGTTTGTTATATATACACAGTTTATCTTTCTCAATTAAAAACCTCTTTTATAAGCCCTAGCTTCATTCCCAGCCCTAAATTCTCCAAAACCCCCCCTTTTATTAGTTTTGAATCTGTGACATTTACATACAGCA
>PHNY01028306.1:8405-21280 GCA_003724115.2 Anethum foeniculum | reverse complement strand
ATGATATTAGTTCAAGTTTATGTTGACGATATTATATTTGGTTCTACTAATGATGATCTTTGCAAGAGATTTTCTAAGCTAATGCAGAGTAAGTATGAAATGAGCATGATGGGAGAGCTGAGCTTCTTCCTTGGACTGCAAGTGAATCAAAGAAAAGATGGTATATTCATTTGTCAATCCAAGTACATCAGAGATCTTCTCAAGAAGTATCATCTGGAAGATTCAACTCCAGCTAAGACTCCCATGCCTACACCCACTAAGCTTGATCAGGACAAAACTGGTAAGAAAGTTGACATCACAAGCTATAGAGGTATGATAGGATCTTTATTGTATCTTACTACAAGTAGGCCAGATATTATATTTACAACATGCTTATGTGCTAGGTTTCAGGCTGACCCTAAAGAATCTCATCTTATAGCTGTTAAAAGGATATTTAGATATCTTAAGGGGACACCAAACCTTGGTATTTGGTACCCTAAAGGTACAAGATTTGATCTTGTTGGCTATACAGACTCAGATTTTGCAGGTTGTAAGATTTATCGGAAAAGTACTTCAGGAAACTGTCAATTTCTTGGAAGAAGGTTGGTATCCTGGCATAGCAAGAAGCAATACTCAGTATCCACTTCAACTGCTGAAGCCAAATACATAGCTGCTGGAAGCTGTTGTGCTCACGTCTTGTGGATGAGGAACCAACTCCGTGACTATGGACTACTGATGTCAAAGATTCCTATATTCTGTGACAACACAAGTGCCATAACAATCTCCAACAACCCGGTTCGGCACTCGAGGACAAAGCACATTGATATCAGATATCATTTTATTAGATAGCATGTCACAAATGGTACTGTGGAATTACATTTTGTACCCACAGAGTAACAGATTGCAAACATCTTCACTAAACCACTTGATGAATCCACTTTCTCAAAACTGGTTGGTGAACTTGGGATGTTAAATCTTTCTAGTTAATCAACTAGAAGTCAATAACTGCAATTTGTCCCCAATGAATTCAATTGTTAATTGATTTCAATATTTTCAAGACTCTTGAATTCATTTATCAATATTTAATTCTTGTAATTCAAATATTTATGTGCTTGTACTTAGTTGATAAATATTTAAGCATTTAAATATTCTCATTTTATTTGAATGTGATTTATTTGAAGGAAATTAGTACTATTTCTTAATTTCTGGAAATTAAATTGCAAGTAAAATAAAAAGTAGCATAATTTAATTCAATAAAATTGTGATCTTATCAATTTAATGACAATTATTGTAATTTTATGAACAAAATTGTGATTTTCATATGTTAGTGGATTTTTAATTCATTCTTTATTTAAAGAATTCACTATACATTGAATAAGTAGCAACACAAATGATTATTTAAATAATTTTTCAATAATTTATTATTGATATATTATGGAAATAATTAATTGTGATATTTTATTATTCATCTAGTAATTAATTTGAATTATTTCATAAATCAATTGATAATAATTCAACTTAATTCGAATGGGTAGCAAAATATGAGAGAATTTTTTTTCTAAGTATCAAGAGGCGACATCAGTGGCTGCCACGTTCTAGATTTCTAGTTAGAATTTTCTAAGTAAAAGTCTTAAGAGGTGACAATAGCCTAATGTCGCGTCTTGGCTAACCTTAGAGATTTGTCTAAGTCCAAGCCAAGAGGCGACACAGGCAAGACCTTGGCTTCTGTCGCGCCTTGCGTCTTTGGCTGTTGTCGCGCCTTGCGTCTTTGGCTGTTGTCGCGCCTGAGACTCTTGGCTGACAGTTGCTGTCGCGCTTTGTTCACTTAGTAAAAAAAAAATTTCCCCACACATATATATACTGCTAAATCTTTTGTCTTGTAATTTTATTCTTTAGCAGATATATACACAATACACACGACTGTCGCCTTTCGGTAAATGAATTTTTTACCTGATCAATTCTATAACAAAACTCTGTCAAATTCATTTAAGGAATTAGAAAATCAAAGCCCATAACAGTACCTTTCTTTTGATACTAATATCACTGGATTTGGTCAAGATTGTGTGTGTTTTCTAATTCGAGATCTAAGAACTTATTGAAACTTTGACCTAGGTTTTGATAAAGATTTTGTTAGTGAAAAATTGTGATATATATATATATATATATATATATATATGTGTGTGTGTGTGTGTGTGTGTGTGTGTTCCAAATCTCTCGTAGTTTAACATACTTTAATTTCGTTAAGATCTGAGGAGTTTGGATTTTGGTGATTTATCGTAATTTTATAAATTGTGTGTCATTTGAGAAACTAGTCATTTTAATTAGTAAAAATTGTCAATCATTTTATTTAAAATGGGTGATAATTTTGAGATAAAAAAGACTAATTTTGTGTCCATTGTGTCTAATGATTCTGCTAGAACTGCTTGTTTTTATAAATGGATTCGTTTTTTGAATGAACATTCTAATGTTTCTTTTGTTGTTACTGCTAAGACCATGTTGAATGTAAAAATGCTAGAGTATGTCCACAGGAACTCTATAGTGGCAAATATTGGAGAAAATTTAGGGTTTCAGTTTCAACTTAATGGTGAAACAATCAGAATTTCTGAGGACGATCTCAATGAATTCCTGCAATTTCCCAGAAATGACTTGGTTGACGATCCAGATTCTGATGATCTTCTAAATTTTTTCACAAGGATAAGGGCTACTCTAGATAATGGAAAGATTCCACGATATTTCTACAAGAAGCATCTACCTAAGGAATGGAACTTGTTCTTCACTATAATAACCTACGTATTCTCTACAAAGACAGGTGGATGGCATGGATTATCTACTAGACTTCAGAAGATAGGACTTGCAGTTGCTCACAACCTCGGTATCAACTTTGGTCACTTAATCATGGAAAAGATTTTGGAAAACCAAGCTGCAAGGGAGAATCATCCAGTATACCCTAGATTCATCCAGATTGTGCTGAATAGAAAACTATCAAGTGATCAACTCTCACATTTTGGACACAACAATCCAGTGGAACCTCAAGAGATTCCCCTAGAGAACTGCACCGGTCCTTTTCAATCAAGTCCTGTATCCTAATAATAATGATAACATACCTGTTGTACGCCTAACTCAATATATGCAGGAAAGGTTTGCTATCATTGATCAATGGGTACAGGATGAGAATGCAGCTATTGAAGAGCAAGAAACAGATGATCAAGATGCTGAAGAAGCAAATGGCTGAAGCTGAAGAAGCAGCTGCGCAAAGATAACAAGAATCGGTAGAACAAGTTCAAATTACTGAAGATGCTCCTCAAGGAGAAGTTGAATCAAATCTTGAACAGATCTTTCAAGAAGAAGCTACAGGAAAAGCATATGAGAGAGAGAATGAGCCAGTGTTTTCCACTGAAGATGTTTATAGGCCATCTTTCTCTACAGGTAATGCTCCTGACTCCTCTAAAGCATTCTTCAATAACTTATTCACTTTTCAAGAGTTACACATGGACACTTCATTCACACACTTGCTAACAAAAGGCATATGAGAAGGCACTGAATCTGAAATCCCCTAGATTCAGAACCCACCTTTAGAGCCAAACACTGAAACAGATATATCCAATCCTCAGCCCCTAAAACGTAAGGAACCAATGTCTGGTGAGGTTAATGAGGGAGAAACTGCCTTGAGTGCAGCAAATAAGGAAGGAAATGTGAGTGACCCTGTAGCTCTGCCTGCTTTGAAGAAAAGTCATATCCAATATGAGGCAACTACTAACCCCCTTACATCTTCCCAACAAGATGTACATGCTGAAATTGTATATAAACAGTTACTAGATTCATCTTCTCAAAAAGATGAATCTATTGAAATTCGCCAGTCAGTCATGACATCTGAAAGAGAGTCACCACCTGAACAACCACAAACTTTTATTGCACGTGGTGAGGTTGCACACACAGGTGATGAATTGACGGAAGCAGAAGGTTCAACCATTTTATGGTTAGAATCTTCTGAGATTGCTCCACTGCCTTCACAGGTGTTAGGAGAATGTGTTGCTATCACTGTCATTCATAGTGCAGCACCTACCTCCCCAGGACTAAAAACCCTAGATGCATCTGCGGATAGGGGATCCGACATAGGTGCGGATCGGCAACCTATTGGCGATGAACCAGATTCAACTGGTGAGCCTAAAGGGGAAGTGTTGTCACCAACACTTGAGAGAACTGAGGAACAGCACATATGATGGCCTCAGTCACTCTCTCAGAGATTCCAACCCCGGAAAAGTCATCTCAGGATGACAGGGAACTTGCCTTGAGCGAGGAAAGGGAATTGTGAACTCCCATTGCACCACTGGTGACCACCTTAAGGACGGCTACAGTGATTTCACTTGCAGGTACATCGGACGCTAGGAGCTTTGAGAGGACTGAAACACATACCGTGAGGTTGAGTGACACACTGACCCCAAAACCGAGTGAAAGAGTGCTGAGTGAAACACAGCGAGAGCCTATAAGTGAGACACCCACTACACTAAATTCACCTCCTATTAATATGTCTAAATCTATGTCAGCACGTGATCTGGAAGTCATATTGGATGCCAGAGATCGTAAGTACATTGAAATCTTGGAAACACGAGATAGATAGTGGCATGAGTTACTAAATATCAGGGATGCTAAGATTGAAGAGCTTACCAAGAAGTGTACGTAGGTTGAGAAGGAAATTGAACTTCTAAATGTAAAGCTGAAGGAAACTATGGACAGAAGCAACTACAACACAGCCGTGTCTGGACTTAAATTGGTAATTGTTGAAGGTCAACTAGCTCAGATCCGTAAGGATAACACAACTGAGGGGGAGAAGCTGGTAAGTATAAGTGGAGAGCAAGAAAAGGGCAAGGGAAAACAAGTACTAGCAACAGATGCTCCTAGGATTATAATTCAAGTTGAAATGGATGCAGAAATTGCGGCTGAAGCAGAAAAGAACCTTTCAGACCCTGAAGATGAAGCTGTTGAACACATTAAAGGAAGGGAGATAAAAGGTGAAATGTCAGCTGAGCCAATATTTTTGCCCTAGATTTAAGCAAAAGAAAAGGAAGTTGTTAGTACTAGAAAAGAAAATGTTCTTGGTGATTCAACTCAGGGGGAGCTTTATTCAGAAAGGGGAATGTTATCTGAATTTTTGCCTAAACTTCCAATCCAAGAACCAAGGGAGATGGAAGAAGGAGAAATGGAAGAAAGATATGATCCGATTCGGTATGAACCTGAGTTTGAAGACATGGCTACTCATGAAGAGAAGATGGTTCTGGAAGATAAGGAATTTGTAGATGAAGATGCTTTTTCAAATGACTTCCTGTACTATGGAGTTGAAGAGCTTATCAATACTGACTTCTTGGAGTCTAAGAAGTAAGTAGAAAGAAGAAGGCTAAGGCTAAAAAAAGCTGCTGAAAGAGAAGCCAGAAGAGAGAAAGATACAGACATTCTGAACAAGAAAGTTCCAGAATGGGATGAAGCAAGAAGGGTGATGAAGCTCAAGGAAATCAATCTAAAGGGGGACAATGAACACAGAAAGTTTTTAGATCTTGTTGAGGACTTCAGGAACAACTTTCGTGATTTCATGAATTCTATCATCAGTTTGATGATCTAATCACAGCAGTTTCTATGAGTGCCTTGAAGACTGGTTGGAGAACTTATGTGAATATTGTGAATGGGGCTTCACTCAGAATATCTACCAACGTCCTCAAAAGACTAAACATTGTTGAATTGTTCGTCTTATACAAGAAAGTCATCTCAACTGGAAGAAAAAAGAATGAGATCTTCAGAGACATGATAAAGGAATACATCTTGGATGTGACACCACAAGCGTTCAAAACTCTGTATGTAGTGAAATACTTTACAGACAATAGATTGCAGAATATTACACTGACTGAAGAAAGTCTGGAAAAGACTCAGTATTGGTGGTTAACATTCATTGAGAGCAGACTGAGGTGTGGAGGAGCAGCAAGAACAGAAGCAGATCTAAAAGCAGCTGAATTCCTATATGCCTTCAGATTGAATTATGTTCTCAGAACAGAATCTGAAAGAGACATTATTAGTGAATGGAGTGGATGAAAGCACACTGATAGTGGATGATAAACCTTGCATAGGCACATTTGAAGGTGAAATGAAATTTATGATCAACAATGTAAAGGTAAAAATCTCTAACTTTATTAGAAGTGGCTCAGTGTATATCAGAAGAGTTTTAAGTCAGGTGAAAGCCTCGACGTGCAAGAGTGATAAATTGGCAATCAAGCCAATTGAAGAGGTACTAAAGGCCAGGGTGGAAGAAGAAACTATCAACAACACAAGTAGAGTACAAGACAGTCCAAAAAGGATTACAGTCTATGTACTAGCAAAAAGAAATCTTCACTGTTGGTTGATTCTTTACATACTGTGTCAAGTGTCGTCTATCTTGAGAAACTTCTGGAAGCTCTGAACCATCCTCCTCCAGCTAATGCTCTGGAAACATCAGCAAGGGATGTAGTGCAAGTAAGACTAAATCAAGTAAGATCTGGAAAGAAAACTACATCAGAAGCCACACCAAGACAAGAATCACAGGCTCCAGTGAAGAAAATTGCAGACCAAAAAGAAGCCTGATGATAAAAAGAAGAAGCACAAAAAACAGAAGACAACTCAAAATTAGTTCAGTCTAGAGGAACACATCTGTATCTTGTACTTATCATTCAAAGAAATCTGGAAATGTATATATGATCCAAAATGCAATTAATATTATTTCATGTTTTACGTATTTACTTTTTCTTGTTATCAGTTGAGTTATCCTTAGGAATTTTCTTGTCGAACTCTAACAATCAAATAGGGGGAGATTGTAAAGCATAAATGTAATTTAATATGTAATAGAAGGATCATAACTCAACTTAGGATAAGAATCAGGAACATAATATTAATTATGAAGCACAGAAATCTAGAAGATCAACTGCAGGACAAATACAAAGAATCAAAACATGGAAGTGAAGCTTGAAGTCTGTTGAATAGTCATAGAAAGAAGTTCATTCAAATGATCATGCCTCTATAAAGAATAAAATGTCAGAAGACTCCATGTTATAGAAATGAATTTGATTTAAAGTATTACAGGTCATAGGATTTCAGTGGATTAAAGCAATGAAGTAGCTGTGAGGTCAAATCAACTTATGGTCTACAAAGAGATTGATATTTGATTCTTTGTGTTAGTCATCTGTGAACCAGACCAGTGCACTAGGTGTCAACACTTCATGAAATGAGAATATTAATCTATCAGAAGAAATGAAGTTGAAGACAGGAAGCTTGAAGCAATAATTTAGATAAAAGTTCAAGATATATATATATATATATATATATGTATATTCAGAAAGTTTTCTAAGTCACAAAAGCAACAAGGACCCTTTTCGCCTCTTGGCTTCATAGAAATGGTCCCTGTCGCCTCTTGATCTTAAGTCTAAGGCTCATGTCGCCTCATGTCCTTCAACAAGATGGTGGTTGTCGCCTCTTGACTTAGAAATGGTCCCTGTCGCCTCTTAGGCACAACTAAAGGCTCCTGTCACCTCTTGGAGATTATATGGAAGGTCCAAGTCGCCTATTAGCTTCTATGGGATGACTCATGTCGCCTCTTGAAGCTAAGGAAGCCATGGCTTGTCGCCTCTTGGTTTATGTCGACTCCAAGGACTTAACAGCTACAAGACATTGTGAAGCATTTCATGCAGACTTGGTTTTGCCACGTGTAAAGTGAAACTCAAGCCAACATAAAACCAACAGAATGAATTCAATTCATTCATTCGTCTTCTTCAGCTGCCAACTACATTTTACGAGAGCTCCACTAAAGCTGTATTTTTATCAGAAGCTTGTAATTGTATTGTTATGCTGTCGAATTTATTGTAGCTAATCATTCATTGATTAGAGTGTAGCAAACTCAAGGTTTATATTAATAAAACAATATATTCCTCGACTTGTTTGTGTTTAATTCGATTACTTAACTAAACGAAGAACTCAAAAAGAAATTGAACAATTTGTGAGTATTGTATTCAACCCCCCCTTCTACAATACTTTGGGACCTAACAATGTGCCTATTTCCAAGCTTAGAAATCTTCCTCTTTGTAACATTAATTTCAACAATTCCAATATTTTGTATACTTGTGAAGTTTGTGCTAAATCAAGGCAACAAAGACTGCCCTTTCCTAATAGTACTTTACACTCTAATCTTGTTTTGAGTTGATTCATGTAGACATTTGGGGTCCATATTATTGGGTTTTATTGCATACACGGAGGCATGGATAATAATTATTTATGCATAAAAACCCATATAATACGCATAGGATTTATGGATAAATTTAAAGATCGATTACTAACCTTTAAAAGCGATCCAAGAATGATGAATGGAGACTCCTAGCAGCTGCTCCTCAAGTGTGAAGCACTCTACCGGTATCCACCAAGAGTTAGATTCAGAGGAGGGAGGAGGAACAGCTGAGAGAGAATAAGGTTTGCCCCCTTTTTTTCTTTCTTCCAAAAATAGGGTTTAGGCAAAAATAGGGTTTATAATGATATATTTATAGGCAAATATTTCAGCTGAATTTTTCCTATAAAATATTATTATTATCCTAACAATTAATTAATCTCATTAATCAATTAGCTAATAACTAAAACTCTTTTAATTATTAATTCTTTTTCTAAACTCCTTAGAAAATAATTCTCCTAATTTAATTTCACAAATTAAATTCTTAATTAATAATATTAAAAACTCATCTTAATAAATTTATAATAAATAAAATCATATTTAATTAATTACAAAAACTGCTAATCAATTATTTATTTCATAAATAAATAATGACTAACTATAATTAATTAATTCCTCTACCAATTAATCATTCTCTTTTATGGTGTGACCCTGTATGTTCAATATTAAAGTCGGTAGTAGAAATAAATAATAATAAAACCATTTTATTATCATTTATATGAATTCTTCTAATTCATTAAATATGATTAATAAATTAATCATATTTATTCTACATCTTGAGAAATACTTCTCAGTATATCGCGACTATCCGGATAATATGAATTCACTGCTTAGAATACCAAGAACTTATTCAGTGAACGGTTACCGAATAATAAATTCCTTATACCCTACAATGTCCCGATTAAATACAAGGCATGGATCTCGTGTCAAGCCTATCAAATTTAATCATATGTTTCCTCTTCACTATGTCTAGTTCTGATTAATGCAAATTAGAAAATTCTTTCGACTTTCATTCACTCTGGCCAGAGATTCCTGAACTAGCATAAGTGGAATAACATAGGACATTCTCTTCTTTCACTAGAAGGGGCAGATCCTTTATTGATCATTCACTATCTTCGTGCACAAATGCATACACCCAGTAGAGCCCTTATTATTGTCTCTAAAAGACTAAGAACTAGACCAAAGTATAGTTCAATGTACACAAGATGACTATGATGACCTCAAGTATAAGGACACTTGTACAACCATCACTCAGTGAACAACTACTGACACGTGAGTGAACTCCATTAGTTGTTCAACTGTTCGAATCATGTTCAGTGAACTTATTCTCTAATAAGCACCTACATACTAGCTATAGTGTCACCATACAAATCCCTATGAGTACAAACATCCTTCGTAATGAAGCAAGCATAGTATGAAATATATAACTGTTTTATTAATTTAAATAAACTTAAATAAGATTGAACAAAATGCCTCCTAACTCATCATCCATGATTGGATTTAGAACACATATCTTTCACATATCCAGTTAAAACTTATAATAAGTATAGTAACTATTTATTGATGATTTTTCAAGAGCCACATGGGCTCATCTTTTAAGTTACAAAATCAATGCTTTTGACTTCATTAAGTACATTATTAGCATGGTTAGTACTCAGTTGGTGTTTCTGTCAAAACTGTCCGCACCGATAATGCTTTGGAACTTGGTCTAAGTCATGCTACCAGTACTTCATTTCTTGAAAAAGGTATCTCTCACCAAACTTCATGTCCTCACACTCCACAATTAATTAGTGTTGTGAAGAGGAAGCATAAACATTTGTTAGAAACATCTCGTGCTCTTCTTTTCTAGTTTAAACTTCCCAAGCAATATTGGGGAGATTGTGTTTTAACCTCAACCTCAACATACTTGATAAACCAATTTCCTTCTAAAATTCTTCATGGTGCAACTCCTTTTGAGGTCCTATTTGGTGTGAAACCATCATATACTCACCTAAAACCATTTGGATGTCTTGCTCATGTAATGTGCCTAAGGTTAATCGAGACAAATTTGCACTTAGATCAGTTCCTTATGTGTTTCTAGGCTACCCCTTTAACAAAAAGGTCTATAAATTTCTTAATATGGAAAATCGTTATATTCTTGTTTCTAGATATGAAAAGTTTCATGAGAGCATTTTTTTTTCTTTCGTCAAATACACCACTTATATATTCATACCATTATCTGTTCCTGAGTCTAATGCTCCAAATAACACAACTACTACTAATGCTTTGATTACTCATTCACCTGTCATTAGAAAATCAAATCGTGCTGTTAAAGTTCCATCTTACTTACAAGATTACATTCATCCACTCTATGCTAATTGTGTTTCATCATGTTTCTCATATACTCTTATTTCTTTTTAACATACACTTTCTTTATCATTGACATCTGATCATACATGTTGTGCAATTCTTACGTCTATTCTTTCACCAACAGAACCATCTTCTTATGAAATTGCTTCCCTATTTCCTGAATGGAAACAAGCTATTGCCAAGGAGTTTCCGCTCTAGAATCAAACAATACAAGGTCACTTGTTCTTTTGCCTAAAGGTAAAAAGCCTATTTCTTGCAAATGGGTCTTTAAAGTTAAACAAAATATAGATAGGTCAATAGAGAGTTATAAGGCTCAGTTAATTGTTAAAGGATTTACTCAAAAGGAAGGGATCGATTATAATGAGACCTTCACTCCTGTTGTCAAAATGACTACCATACATTCTTGGTTGCTACTGCTGTGAAAAAAGGGTGCTGTGAAAAAAGGGTTGGAAAATGACTCAATTAGACGTCAACAACGCCTTCTTATATGGAGATTTACACGATGTTATATATATATATATGAAGATACCATCTGTTCATCAGTATCTGATCCTACCCTTGTTTGTAAGATTATTAAGTCGTTAAAAGGCCTTAAACATGCATCTCGTGAATGGCATTTCAAACTTAGTACAACCTTACTAGCACGAGATTATCAGTTTTCCAAAAATGATACTTCTAGTTTTACAAGAAGAATGAATCTTCTATCACTTTTCTTGCTGTATATGTTGATGATATTTTAGTCACATGTAGTGATACATTAAAATATATGTTGTTAAACATTACCTTGGTAACACTTTAAAAATTAAGGATCTGGGTCGTCTGCACTATTTGCTGGGAATAGAATTTAACTATATTCCTACTTGCATTGTTGTGTCACAAAAAAATATTATACTTGACATGTTACAGGAGTTTGAATATATATTCTCATCTGTTTACCGTGGTCATGCAACCCTTTGAATCACACTGTCAAATTACTTACTAATAAAGGTTCTCTCATTGATGATCCATTTTTATACCATAAACTTTTCAGCAAGTTAAATTTCCAACACTCGTTCTGATTTGTCATTTGCTATCCAACATCTTAGTCAATTTATGTCTAATCCCCGTCTTCCATATTGGAATGCAGCAATACATGTTTTACTTTACCTGAAAACTAATCCTAATTGTGTTTTGTATTTTAGCAATTTATCTGATTAAAATGTTCAAGCTTATTGTGATGCAGACTAGGCTGCTTGTCCTTATACTAAATGATCAGTTAGTGGGTTTACTGTGTTCTTGGGGGTGATATTTTGATTTCCTGGAAATAAAAAGAACATTATACAATCTCTCTTTCTTCTGTAGAGGTAGAATACCGTTCTCTCAGACATGTCACTATAGAACTTGCCTGGTTATCTCAATTATTTCATGAGTTTGAGTTTTCAAATATTAAAGCCATTCCTGTTAAATGTGATAATATAGCTGCCATTTACATAGCCAGTAATCCTGTTTATCACGAACGAACTAAGCATATCGAGTTAGATTGCCATTTCATTCGTGAAAAACTTAATTCTGGCAAAATGTCCCTACAGTATACTCCCACTTCAACTCAGCTCGCGGATGTTTTTACTAAGTCTTTACCCGGTGTTCAGCACATTGTTGTATTGTCCAAGTTGGGTATTCATTCTTTCCCCTCCAACTTGAGGGAGGAGTTGGACATATAACTTAAATAAATTTATTTATTTTATTTTCCAGCTATACATTCCTTCCCGCCATATTTAGTTAGTCTATTAGGATCAAATTGTCTTGTATATAATAGATCTTTTCTTTCTGAGTAATTTGTACAATACAATCCATATAATGAAATGAAATAGTTATTATCTCTCTCTCTCTCCCCCCTCTTTCTTTCTTTACTGAATCTGTATAACGATTCATCTACATCGTTGATCATTGCAAAGCTTAACAACATATCTAAAATTCGATTCTTCAAGTTCAACATTAGGAGAGATGAACCTCCGACCTTGCCATTAACAGTCACAAAGTCTCTAACCAATAAACAACCAAAAAATCAGCTCAAACTCTACCTCCAAATGACTACCCTCTGAAGATAGGCCTATGATTAGAGGCCAGATGATGGGCACATTTAAAGCAATAGATTCATCCCACTAATCACAGATGCAAAACAAATGTAACACCCCCAAATCTAGGGTCAGGAATCTGGGTCGTTATGCTACCATCCAATCATATATTACCTAGCATTAACTCAACAATCCAATAATACAACACCAAATGACCCCAAATCCTTTACACACACAACTTATAGCCTTAGAAACAATTCACG
>PHNY01028250.1:11041-21534 GCA_003724115.2 Anethum foeniculum | reverse complement strand
ATCAGATGTGTTTGCTACTTTCAAGAAGTGGAAGACTGAAGTTGAAAATCAGACCGGTTTGAAGGTGAAGAGTTTGATGTCAGATAATGGTGGTGAATACAGTAGTGATGAGTTTAAAAGTATTTGCGCAGAATTTGAGATAAGAATGATTATGACTATTCTAGAGACACCATAGCAGAATGGTGTTGCAGAGCACATGAATAGAACCTTGAATGAGAGGGCCAAGCGTATGAGATTACATGCAGGGTTGCCAAAGATTTTTTGGGCAGATGCAGTTAGCACATCAGTGTATCTCATAAATAGAGGACCTTCAAGTCCTTTGGGTTTCAAGATTCCTGAAGAAGAGTGGCAGGAAAAGGAGGTAAATGTTTCACACTTGCGAGTTTTTGGTTGTGTTTCTTATGTGCGTGTTAAAGATTCTGACAGGGACAAGCTTGATCCTAAATCAAAGAAGTGTATTTTCATTGGTTATGGCTCAAATTATATGGGTTATCATTTCTGGGATGAACTGACGAAGAAAGTCGTTAGAAGTAGAGATCTAACTTTTAATGAGAAAGCAGTGTATAAGGATTGGCTTGCAGTCGATTCTGAGTCTACTAAGGAATAACCTGAGAAAGAAAAAGCAGTGCTTGAAGATATTACAGAAAAAGATCTTGCAGGAAATAGTGGG
Organism: Anethum foeniculum; assembly: GCA_003724115.2. Classification (NCBI taxonomy): domain Eukaryota; kingdom Viridiplantae; phylum Streptophyta; class Magnoliopsida; order Apiales; family Apiaceae; genus Anethum; species Anethum foeniculum. The sequence goes on along the minus strand of PHNY01028250.1, from coordinate 20,864 downwards.
AGTTCGGATAATGTTGATGACATGTTGATAGCAAGATCAAACATGAGGGAAATCAACAGGTTAAAAAGATAGATGTCTGAGGAGTTTGAGATGAAGGATTTGGGTGCAGCAAAACAGATACTTGGTATGGGCATCATAAGGGATAGACCCGATGGTACTTTGAAATTATCTCAAGAGAAGTATATTGAGAAATTGTTATAGAAATTTAGTGTCCAGGATGCAAAGACTAGAAGTACACTGTTGGCGACTCACTTTAATCTCATGAAGAAGCAGTCACCTAAAACTGATGAAGACAAGAAAGATATGGCTAAATTTGCATATGCGTCTGCAATTGGCAGTTTGATGTATGCAATGGTGTATACAAGTCCAGATATTGCTCATGCAATAGGAGTTGTTAGCAGATTTATGTGTAATCCAGGAAGAGAGCATTGGGAAGCAGTCAACTGGTTGTTGCGCTACTTGAAAAGCACATCCAAGGTTGCACTATGTTTCAGTAAGAAAGATGTTATCTTGGAAGGGTTCTCTGATGCAGATTTGGGTGGCACCGCAGTTAGTTGGATGTCTCGACTTCAAAAAAAGTGTTGCTCTTTCAACCACATAATCAGAATATATGGCTATCGCTGAAGCTAACAAGGAGGTGATTTGGTTGAAGAATTTTCTTGAGGAGTTGGGCAAGAAAGAGGGGGACAGTGTTTTGTATAGCGACAGTTAGAGTGCCATTCATCTTANGAAGAATCCCGTGTTTCATGCTAGGACAAAGCATATTCAGCTGAGATATCACTTTACAAGAGAGTTGATTAGCAATGGTACTTTGTCCTTGAAGAAAATCCTTGGTTCAAAGAATCCTGCATATATGTTGACTAAGGTTATTACCAATGAAAATTTGAAGCTTTGCGTAGCTTCAACTGGCCTTCAGAATTGATTGATGAGAAGGCGCTGCACTAGTTAGAGTTAGTGATTGAAGTATTGGGTTTTACTAGATTTATAAGAGTGAAGTGAAGATGTGGTCAGACTCCAAGTGGGAGATTGTTGGGTTTTGTGGAGTCTATTAATTAAGCCCATGAAAATAGACTTTTCAGATTCAGACTATGATTTGAATTAGTTTACTTTTCAGATCTGGACTATAATTTGATTTAGGTCCAGTTTCTTCTCTTATAAATACTCTCATGTAATTGTCAAATCATAACACAGAATTATGAGAGATCAATACAAAATTAGTACGGCTTGTGGAGTAGGAATTTTCGAACCACGAAAATCTTTGTCTTGTGTGATTGTCGTTTATTATCTTGTTCTTGTTTATTCGCTTTGGGTTTTGCTTTCGTTGTTGTATACTCAACAGGCTTTTGCCATAAGTTTTTTTCAGATGCTCATTTCCATTCTGGAAAGGGTATTCGTTTGCGAAAATCGGACACCAGACACAAATTTCAGTAAATCTGCAGTAACCGATTCAGAATTCATATCAAATACGGTTCTTACAATGTGAACAAACATAAATCATGTATATATCAGTATATATACAAATTATAATCATCATATGGTTATACAACTCACATGAATATCATATATTCCAAACATATACATAAACATATATAAACAACTTGTATCAACATCAACATCGTATATTGCATACATGCTTATATATCAAAAAATGAGTAAACATATAAACGAATTAAACACTTTTCACAAGTAGCTCTGATGCCATTGTTGGGTTTCATGGCATCAAACACAGCGGAAAAACTAAATTAAAATTGTAAAAACTAGAATTAACGAAACCCAAACGCAGGATCCATGCGAAAAATAGATATTAAATTCGTAGATCAGATTGTCAACCTCAAGAAGTTTTTACAGTTCATTAATGGAAAAACAACAAAGATTCAAAGCTTGTTCAATCACCACACATCCCGCTCTCCCATGAATGCTTGAACTCAAGGATCGGATGTGTATTGGCACAAAATCTTTTCTTCTTCCTCTCTCCCTCTTATCTCCTGGTGGCTAGGATTTTTAATAAAAGTCTTAACCTTAAAAATCACCCATAAGAGATATTATATAGAGAGTGGAAAAACGAATTATAACTTTTAACTAATTAGGAGTTATTATTAATTGAAAATTCCTATTTGTATTATAATTAAGGCTCACTTAATTATTTAACAAATAAATTTCAGAATAAATATTATTAAATTCGAATATCATTACTTATCAAATTAATTAAGTCATACTTAATTAATATTAGAAATAATTCGAATTACTTTAATTTAATTTAAATCTAATTTAAATTAAATAATCCTTCGAGCATTCATTGTGCGACCCTATAGGTTATTATTACGTTGGCAATAATTTTAATATCTCATATTAAAATTATAAACAAAGAGCAGCATCTAGTGATACATCATTGCTAACCAAGTAATAATAATTAAATCGATGATCGATTAAACCTTTTTGTGTATAATGTACAATGTAATATAATGCCTGTAACTCGAGGCATGTTATGTGTCATTCTCTTCATAGTAAAATCCAGGTTCCTTGATTAATGAGTAGACCATCATATCAAATCAGTATTTGAGCGCGGCAACACATTTCATAGTCTAGCTCACACAAGAGGCCAATAATATCACTCCTAAAATAAGAGGGTTAAATCCTTTCTAGATCATTCATATTTCTCATACGATTCATAATATAACCGAAATACACTTTTATCATTACCCGGTCAAAGGTAACTTTTAATATAATCAAAGTACACTAATTCTGGGTATAGAAATATAATGATTTCAAGTCTAAGGACCATTACATCATTATCTCTGTAAGAATTACTTATGACGCAATAGACATGTAGAATCTCACATTGGGTCAATCCAGTACCATGTACATTTACATGTGCCTGTGTTTTCGACTTTAGTATCACTATACCTATGATCAATGAGATGTGATCATCAATCAACAAACACACCAGTCTTAATGCATTATTATTGTCCCTTAATAATAATACTCGACTAGGGACCATTAGGAATATTGATACTATTCTCACAATCTCATTTCTAAGTAACGTACTTAGGGATATAGAATGCATATCATATTCCAAGGATATTTATTAGTCTAACATTTATATCACTGTAAATTATGAGTTAATAAATTATAAACGGGAATAATTGATAGGACAAAAACTTGATAATCCAAATGTCTTATACTAAAATATAATAGTGTTGTCTCTAGGGCACAAATACTAAAAATTCTTCATTCAGCATAGATTGAGATAGTGATCAGCTTTGATTTACTGATGATGTAGCTTATTTCATTTAGAGTTTTCAGTTGATATCCACACGGGCTTTCCAGAAGATCCTTGTTCTTCTTTGTTCCAAAAGAAGTATCACATTAGCTCCTAAATACAGTCACTAATTGAGAGGTTAACAAGTCTCTTTGAAATAACAAGTCATGATGAGATTTATCAACATGAGATGCTCCCCCTAAGATACATGCTCCTCCTGAGTCTGATGCTCCCCCTTCACTTTACCAAAATAGTGTGCTTCATTCTTAACGGAGCTCTTCCTTTCAGTACACACTCAATATTAAACACAATATCATGCATGGACTAAGAGGATTACTTCTGAAACAACTCCAGCTTATAATTTCTTAAAACATTATATAAAGAATCATAGCTTGTCTTGGATAAATTCCTCTATCTCAGTGTTAACACCATTGACTCCAAATGACCAGGAAGAGTTGACAAAAATTTTATGTTCAACTCCTCATTCTTGTAGCTCTTTACAAGAAGTTTAAGATCATTGATCAGCCTGTTGGACCTCTCAAATACTTCTTGAGTGTTTCTTGAAATCTCTGTCTGAAAAACAAAAGAATCAAACGTTAGTATATTCATAAACTTGGGGTTTGAAGCTTCACCAAACCACAACAATTCCTTCTTCCATTGGACATGGTGCTTCTCATCAGACTTTGAAGACTTGATGCTCATGCTTACCTTGATCTTTTACTGTATGTCTACAGCCTGCTCTGCTACCACTTCTTGGGTAACAAGGCTCTCAAATAACTAGGCATATGGGTGGGGGTGAATGACTAGTTAAAAATTTCAAAACTTATTTTTTTGAAATATCAACTCGACAAAGATAAGTAAATATTGTATGCAGCAAAGTATAAAGCATTAACCACACAACACATAATATTTAATCATTTTTTATATAAGATATAAAGAAAATTGTTGCTATAGTCCCAAGAAAAACTAAGGTATTTTTCTTGGCATTTTCTTAAGAACAGGTTCTTGAGTTTGGCTCACAGAGAGAGAAAAGATATTATAATGCAAAACTTCAATTTGCTACACAACTAAGGATATGGAATATGCACACTATAAAAAAGACATTTTACAAATGTAGTGCCCACTCCATTCAACAGCTGGAGATCCTGCACTGTGCATGAGACACGATGCAGCTTTTTGAGGACCTCCGTGATCTTGATATTTTCTCCTTATCTTTAGCTGTGTATTCCCTTTTCTTTCTCTCCAAGTTTTAACTATAGGCTTGACACCTATTCATGAACCAACTCCATGTACAATGTGCTGCAGTGATCTGTTTCTTCATTTCTGGAGATTGTACCTTCTTTTGTCTTGTTACGAACCAACTAAGTGAGAATATCGTGGACTCTGAATTGCTTTGTAATCACATTTCTCGACATAGTGCAAATCTAGATTTCTTCGGACATGAGACTTCTCGATATAACACTTCACGAAATTGATCTTGACTTCACGACATGTGACTTTGCTATATGAGACATCACGATATAGCTTGATTTGACTGTTGGATATTGATGACTTCACGATATCCTTCACTTCACGATATAGCCTTGTTAGTTCACGGTATAGTTTTTCTAGACTTCACGAGATTGGATGTTGAGATAATTCTGCAATTTATTATCTTCAATAGTCTTCTTTGTAACTTGCTGCTCGAACAATCTTCATTGAACTTCTTCCAAGTTGATTTTATTCTATACGAGACTATTGCATAGAAATCTCTAAGCTCGGTTTGACATAAGAGCTATCTTGAAAAATAAACAAAACAAGTACGCTGAAACCTATCACTAGTTTAAAAAAAATACTCCATTTGTTTCTCTAAAGGGCTGCTTGAGTAGGCTTGCAATGATGGTATAAATTTGTCATGTACCTAACAATCTCCCCCAAATTGTGAGGAAGAAACTTAGGCACAATTTCAAATCTACTAAGCATCAAAGGTAGTATGATTTTCAAGTGCAATGTTTTTACTTTGATATATAGAACTTACAGACTGAATAGCCACTTCATCTTTTGTGTCTCTCTGTGGATTGGGATTTTCTTAGCAGCAAGGATGATGTAGACAATTCAGCTATATTGTCTTCTCAGAACTTCAAGAGTTCTAAAGTTTTGTTTTCTTCTGCAGCATTTTCCTAGTTGAAATGAAGTCCTTAGAATCTTACATTTCCTTGACATCTTGTGGTTTTGAATGACTTGAATTTGACCGAGGGATAATCATAGTCAACATCTAATTCTGTAGTCAATTTTCTAGTCATTGTCAACTTTCTATCTTAACTTTAGATCAAATGTATTGACCTGATTACTCTTCAGTATAGTTCATTTTGCCATCATTCTTTATTCTATTTGTTGATGTTACCACTTGCAATGGAAATACCACTTTTTCTTGTCACTTGCGGATGAATGATCTGATCCCTGGACCTATAGCTTCTGCTAAATTGTTCAAGTGCTTCAATGAACAGTATGTTTGCTGCAGAGATAATATCAGTGGTGATTTCCTTTCAATTCTTACTACCATCTTTAGATTTTCTTACTCATTTTCTCTTTCATTATTGCAATTTTCCCAAAGCTAATTTTCTGACACTTTATTGCTTCTTGTTGCTTCTCACTGCTTCTTCTATAGCAATTTCTTGCAATTTCTTCTATTCCCCCTTTGGCTTCTCTCCCCTTTAATCTTGTTACAATTCTTTGTCTTCTCTATCTTCTCTCCCTCTTGCGCTTGTTATCTTATCTCTCCCTTAGGCTTGTTAGTGACAAGTTGAATTGGCAATAATATTGCTTTAAATGCTCATTACCTTTAGAGTTTGAAGAAGTAAAGAAGTTTCTACTTTTGAATAAGAGAGATTTTCAGAGGAGTTAGTAGTTGCATCTAGATTTAAATATGCAGAGTTGTCAGGAGCAGAGAATACGTCTTCATCAATATTTGATCCTGATCATCTTTGAGTGAAATGAGGCTGTGAAGCTTCTTCATCCATGTTAGATGAAGGTTATTGTGTGCTTCCCTCAGATGTTGAATGTTGTGCCACTTAACATTTAAGTCCATCTTTCAATAGCTCTGAGATCTACTGATGTTGTTGCAGATAAGAGACAGTTGTCATTAGTAGTCTCATTTACCATTTCTGGAAAAATCTTCATAGCATCATGAATGATGTGTGAAGATTATCTGGTAATAATCATAGTGTCTCCAGTTAAAACTAATGAATCCACTATATTTTTGTTGGTGTCATTAGAGTGTGCCCCAACATGCATCTACAAACCAACTGATTATGGTTTCTCGGAGGTGAACACAGAGACAAGCACTGTGTAACTTGATGTTAAGTGCATTCAACTGAAAGAGCAGTTAGAAATCAATTTCTGTTCGATAAGGATAGAGCTTTACTGTTTACGAAATTGAATTTTGGCAACTCTCTTGTAAGGTGAGATAATTTCAAGGTTGGACCACTAAGTGATACCTCGTGTTCATAAAAAATAGTTTTACTCACAAGAGTTAAGGATAGGAAAAATTTAAAAATCCTTATGTGGATGTGTTCTTCACTTTCATGAAGCTCTAGTAGACTAGAGGAGATTTGAATGTAACTTCCACACAGGTATCATTCTCAAACTCTGGTTCACTTGGGGAGGGACTACCACAAATGTGGATTTCCTGTTTTGAAAAATCAAAAGAGTTTAATTTACTGTCTTAAGAAATAAGATAGTAGTTTTGGGGGTATGTTGTTTACATAAACTAAACCTCCATTTGAATTGGACTAGATTTAAGTGGCTTCCCCTCAGAAATTCCCTTCCCAAACTATATAGTCATTTCAGAGCTACTTGCACCTAATATATGCTGATGATCTATTGGTCTTCCCTAAATAGTGATGAATCCCATGGGTTTTCAAGCGTTATGTTACATGATTAAGTTGGCTTAGCAATAGGAAGAATTATTGCCATTTAATCACAAAAAATTCAACAAGTTGAAATTGTTAGGTACACGACATAGTCTATACCATCATAACAAGCCTACTCAAGTAACAATGTCCCTTTAAAGAAACAAATAGAGTATTCCAGTTGAACTAGTGATAGGGTTCAAGTGTACTTATCTTGTTTGTTTTTCTAGATAGCTGTTATGTCTAAATGACCTTAGAGATTTCTATACAATAATCTTGTATAGAATAAGATCAACTTGGAAGCAATTAATAAACATAAATTATTATGAGCAATCATAATTTAATTTATGAGTAGCAAGACTTTGCTAGAAGGATAATTTTGGACTTCTCAACATGCCATGTTTGTGAGTACATGACATGATATATTGAATTTTTATACAATATTGGACTTTGGACTTCACTATCTAGTTAAATCCAAATTTCTTTATTTTATAAAAATATTAATGTTCATACCAAATCTGTCAAGGAGTTCAAAATGGTTTAACACTCTATTCTTTTCCTTAAGAAAATTCTTGATTTATTCAAGACTTGTTTTAATGTCTTATGCTTATTCTTGAATAAATGTTTGTGAATTATATTGTATCATTTTGCATTTAATTTCTATTTTTTAGACTATACGATATAATGCACTAACACCTTGATTGGAGAAAGCTTGAGAAGTTTTTGCAAGTTTGAAATCATTGCAAATTCAAGAAAGAAGAAATGTAATGTATTTGTGAAGAAATCTTCCTGAGATTGGTTAAATCAAGTTCAAAAATCTTATGCTCAGATAAGTTTTCTTTAATAATACATTTCTAAGTAGTTGTAATGATGGTGTTTGGATTATGTGAGATTACTTGTCTTGATTAATGTGACTGCTTCTTATATGATGTATATTTATTCTCGATCCGTGTACATTAATCTCTACATATAATGGTTTCTTTTTCGAATAAAGAGATAAAAATTGATTTTTGTGAGAAAACAAATTATTATTAATTTTTCCATGAGTAAAATTGAAATTGTTTCTTTATATCAGAATCTAAAATCACTCGTGTCTCTTAATCGTCCTCTCACTCTCCTATATTAAACCGATGATTCACTCTCATTTCTTCATCGTAAACCCTTTTATTTCTCAACAATTCTTCTCTCAACTTTCAAAACTCTCTAAATGGCTGCTCAAATCAACTACCACACCTACCAAGTACACGTCAATGGAGTGGTATATCTGGTCACAGAAATACCAAAGTATATCTGGGAGACGTTCTGCCCCATACTGGAGGAGGAACTCTTATTCCTGGAAATGGAATATGAATTCCACTAGGAGGAGAGAGAGAGAGAGAGAGTATGATCGAGTAAGAACGGATCATCAGGCTAGCCATCCTGTTCAAAGGGAGGAAAGGGAGAAGAAGAAGACACCTTATACTAAGATCTTTCCTTATTTTAACCTAATTCATGTGTAATAAAAAGATATTTCTTGCAATGTACTTAAATATCTTTAATGAAAATCTTGTAATTGTTATTATCTTCATGTGCTTACTTGTTTATTATACTTGTATATTAGTATCTGCATAAATCTTGAATGTTGAAAATAAAAGTAATAATCTTGTATCCATCAAACATTCCAGTTTGTGTATTTACTTTCGAAAGAAGATAATAAGAAATCTGCTTAAATAGACGTTCAGATCATCACATCTCTTTTGAACTAGTTTGTGGACTTTGCATTGACTCATGTTGAAACCTAGCTACCAGTTTCTATCTTGAACATTCATTAGATGGTTAGAAACAAGTTTATGTAGTTTGTCCATAGTGATCAAATCTAATATGTTTAAAATGAGCATGTGATAAAAAGGATCAAAGCAGATTGTCTTAAATAATTGCCATAAACATACTTGCTTAATTAATCTCGACATTCATAAATGTTTACACAAGAGTTAAAATGAGCTTTTTATGGATTTTCTTTTTGAGTTTAACTAATTAATCATATCTTGATTAACTAGCCATAATCTTGAATTGAAATATAATGTTTGAATAACTCAATTTGTTTAGACTATGTTATAGATTAAGAATGATGCTTTGTCGACTATCATTCATGATGCTTTGAGGACTTTGTCCGAAATGGTAAATGACACTAATAATGGCAATCATTTCTTCTCTACAGTAACATCAGTAGATCTCACAGCTATTCAAAAGCTGGACTTAAATGTCATGTGACACAACATTTTATATCTGAGGAAAGCATACAAGAACCTTCAATTAATATGGATGAAACAGCTTCACACCTTCATATCATTCAAAGATGATCAGGATCAAATACTAATGAAGACATAGTCTCTGCTCCTTACAACTCTGCAATTTCAAATCTAGATACAACTACTGATTCCACTAGAGATCTCTCTTGATCACAAGCAGAAACTTATTTACCTCATCAATCTCCAAAGGTAATGAGCATTAAAGGCAACAATAATGTCAATTCAACTGGTCACTAACAAGCCTGGGGAAGAGAAGATATTAAGCCTTTGGTATCAAAGCTAAGAGGGAGAGAAGATATCAAATCTAAACCTAAAGGGGAGAGAAGATATCAAGCCTAAGGAAGAGAGAGGATAAAGAACTACAATAAGTTTAGACAGGGAGAAAA
>PHNY01028158.1:16154-30557 GCA_003724115.2 Anethum foeniculum | reverse complement strand
CACAGTGATATGTTAGCATTGACGTTATGTAATAGCTGTCAATCAAATAAAATTTGTTGCTAATTTCTATCACTAATTTTTTGGTCAAGATTGCCCTTCTTATATATATATATATATATATATGTAATATATATTATTATGTTTTATTAAAAATGGTTCTTAGAGTTCTTAGGCTAATGGTTCTACAAGGAACATCATATATATATGTGATAATATAAATATGTGACAAAAGTGATTGTTATTATGCTTATGGAATTTAAGATATTGGAGAATACTTATATATATTAAATAAAATATTAGTAAATTTAAAAGTAGTTAATTTAAAAGGTACATTGGTATAAATCAAGTTGAGAACGTACTGCGACAGTGCGCATAAAATTGGTATTAATCACATTAAAAACATGCTGCAATTTAAATTTCGTGCTTCGTTTTTTCTGTTAAATATTTACTGTTCGGGTTAGATCAAAAATTATTCTTATGTTAAATGAATTAAATTGGTTAAATTAAGTATTAAAAATATATTATAAATAGAATAGTAAATGTTTAAATTATGTTTGTAAAATAATTAGGTTTGTAATAATAAATTTCAAATAATAAGTTTTCAAAATTTAAAAATAATTTATATATTAATTTATTCTTTTTTGGTTCAATATATAAATTATAATTAAAATGAAAAAGAAATTGTGAAAAGGAAAAGAAGTACCTAATGAGTTTTGAGGAATACTGAATAGATCTAAAATTAAAAAAGGAGAAAAGGGAATAATATTTTTTATAAAACAAATATTAATAAAGATAAATAGTGTAATTGTGAAAAAATTAAAAAAAATAACCACCATTCTAAAGAAACCGATGAAAATAATCATTTTAGAAAAATTGAACAATTTTAACCATTAAATACTTTCATAGTTGGGTATCAAATTTGTGTTAAATATCGATAATTGCATATCCATACGAAATATTTTATTGATACTTCGGTATCACATGTGGTACTTCATTAACAATTGAGTATCTCATATAAAATATACTCTTCTTCATTCAGGCGGGGGAATACTCAGCTGACAATCACGTACTTTATATATACTTAGATTATTGTCCTCGCTATGCATACGGGAATTTAAAACAAAAAATTAAATAATTTCACATTTAAGATTGAATAATAATTTTTTTAAATAATTAATATTGATATAAACATTTATGTATTATAATAAATTTATTTAATAATTAATATTGGGTATCTCATATCAAATACTCTTCATTTATGTATTTTACGTGAATATTCAGTTTTATATCGATTGAACAATTTTTCTAGAGTGTGTTCACGAGTATACATATATTGATAACTTAGTTTGACATTTTTAATTTGTTTTGTTTCATGGACCCCTTACATGCGCACAATTTTTTTAAAAGCAATTATCAATTTATAGAAAATGAATGATAGTTAGTAATTAGGGGCGCCAAAGTTTTCTTACTAATTAAAATAGATCAATCTATAAAAAATGAATGATAGTTAGTAATTTGGGGCTGACACAAAAAGGCTCTATATTGAATACTCCACTAATAATCAGATATTCCATGAGGCAAAATTAACAGAAATTTATATGAAAAATAGGAATTATTATTACCTTTTCCTTTGTCCATTACCGGTACCAATTTATAATCTTTTTACATTGAATTTCAAAATAAGAACATATAAGAAAAATATCACCAAAAAGAAAAAAAAAATAGCCTCTAAAAATAGGGCCTAAGTTTCTCAGAGTAATCCCAAAAGGAGCAAGTCAATTAGAATGGAAAGAAATTCGTAAGAAATAATTTATTCATAAGATACCCTAACACAAAAAAAGAAAAAAAGAAGATAAATAAGATTCTTCAGTTGTCTTCCTAAACAATCAAATTGTTAAACAGCACAGGCGTCAAAGTTTCAACTTAACTAGCAGGGTTAATTGGTCGCTCGCTGCTTAGTTGCTTTTGTTATTTGACCCTTGTGTTGTTCAAGTGCCCTGTCTCCCCACACTTAACAAGAAGCAAAGATGTCGCAGAGAAGTGTGCAACAGTTCCACTGCAAATTGCGGGCAGAAAAAGATTATGGTAATAACATTAACATTTCATTCGACTGTAGACTGTAGTAATGTTTGTTTGTTAGTTATTTGTTGTCTCTTGTCTCTATTATATACACATGCACATTGTATAATTTGAGTGATCAAAAATGCTCTTTAGTCCTGACAAATCGGGAAGTCACAAACCACATTTCAGTTTTTCAAGGAGATTTCACCCCTACCCTTTTTTCTCCATCTCCATTTCTTTCTTTTCCTTCCTTTCTTTTCGACCCTTTGTTTTTTTTTCCCAAGAATTTTCATCTGAAACTCCCTAAAGTTGATTAGTTTCCACCCCTTTAAAATTTTCGACGTTGAAATTGTTCCGTTATGTTGATCTTTTGTTAAGCATGCGGTACGTAGCTTTATCATTCTCTGTAAAAATACTATGATTTTTGTAGATAATGGCTCGGCATTTGATCCGTTTACTGTTTGATTGATTACCTGCAGTTGCATTATATACATTCTTTGTAGATTTTAGGTTTATCAGGAAGAAATTGTTGGGGCAAGCTTTAGTATGTATTTATAAAATTTTAAGAGTAAATTCATATTTACTTGGTAATTATTGCTAAGATTAATGGTGGTCCTGAAAAGTGAGATTATATATGTCACTGCTTTGTTAGATTTGAAATGGAAATGCGTTGTGGAATGTGTAACACATCTTAATATTTTGCAAATGGTGGTTTTTCATAATGAATCTAACTGTAATAATCTATCCTTGTACCAACTTTTCCCCTATATGATCCATTATAGCCACCTAAATTTACAATCCTCACTTGCTTGATATAATATGCCAAACTAATTGGCTATTGATATTTCTTTTTCCAATTAATTGTTGGTGTTTCTGTATGATTAGTAAGCACCCTGTTATTTACCCTGAAATGCAGGGCAATCTGCCGTGCAGGCAGTAGGATGCATTGCCAATCATGAGGTTAGCTTCTGATTTGGATAGTTTATACTTTATCTAATGAATCTCCCATGTGCCTTTCTATCATTTATTCTGGAAATTCTTATGTATTCCAGGAAGTGAGTTTTATTGTTTGAAGCGAATATTGAAAGCTAAAGCACAGAGAAAGGAAAACACTGCTATGTCCATTCCCGCAAAAGATTTGGATCCAGCTTTTCAAGGAGCTGGCCAGAAAGAGTATCCTTTGTTTGTTATAGAATGCTATTAACTATCGTTGATAACAACTTTAATATATGCCCATTTCATCTGTGTTTTAACCATGTGACCTTTCCCGAACAAATATCACCCTTAGTGACATTAGTACACAATATAAGGAAATTAAAAGGTGATCTAACATCAATGATGCATGGACTGATATCTTGATAATCATGGCCTTAAGGTTGATTTTCTCTCTCCCAATCAGAGATTTATATATTCTATTTCTTTAACAATACATAGAGGGTTAGAGATATGGCGCATTGAAAATTTTCATCCAGTACCTGTGCCAACATCTTCTCATGGAAAGTTTTTTACTGGGGACTCCTATATCATTTTGAAGGTAAGTGATGTAACAATGTTTTATTTGAATTTTATTTATTATCTTACACTCATGTAACATTATTACATTAGCTATTTCATAAACACTTATAAGAACTAACCCAATTATCCTGTCATTTTCAGCAACTAACTAATATTGTTGATTTTTATTTACATTTTCAATCTTCAGTACTTAAACTCCATAATGAAGTATAATAAATTCTAAAAACTATAATCTTGTTGAATGCAGACAACTGCTCTAAAAAGTCGTGCCCTCTGTCATGATATACATTTTTGGCTTGGTAAAGAAACTAGTCAAGTAAGTACTTGTTCCCCGTTAAATCTTTTAAGTAGCCTCAAATAGTTGTCTTCGAAGGCTAAAACTTTGTTTTAATAGGATGAAGCTGGGACTGCAGCTATCAAGGCAATTGAACTAGATGCAGTTCTTAAAGGGCGGGCAGTTCAGTACCGTGAAGTGCAAGGACAAGAAACTGAAAAGTTTCTTTCGTATTTCAAACCATGTATCATACCTCAAAAAGGCGGAGTTGCATCTGGATTTAAACATGCTGAAGCTGAAGAACATACAACCCGTTTGTATGCTTGTAAAGGGAAACATGTTGTTCATGTAAATGAGGTAAGTGAAGAATGATCCTTAACCATTATGATGGATTTTGGTCAATACCTATTGCTAATTCTAGGCCCTGAATATAATGGTTTCAGGTTGAATTTGTTCGATCCTCACTCAATCATGACGACGTCTTTATCCTTGATACAGATTCCAAAATTTTCCAGTTCAATGGTTCTAAATCATCTATTCAAGAAAGAGCTAAAGCTTTGGAAGTGGTCCAGTACATTAAAGATAATTATCATGATGGAAAATGTGAGATAGCTGCCATTGGTAAGCTAAACTTAAGTTGCATGCTGTGAGACTCTATAATTCTGATCCCTAGCACTCTCATTCTTTTTTTTTTTTTGTGATGCTTCCGAGTAGAGGATGGAAGATTGATGGCTGATGCTGAAAGTGGAGAATTCTGGGCTTTATTTGGTGGTTATGCTCCACTTCCAAAGAGAACTGCTACTGATGATGCTCAAAGTATCGACGCTCTTCCTACTAAACTTTATGGGTAATAAACTTTTTATTATTGATAATTTGCTTTTATCTTATTAATTACTTTATGGGTAACATTTTTTCCTAATTCTTTTGCCTGTGCTCTATATGTTGTTTATATTTATCTGTCGTACATTCTCTAATGTTATACAATTTCTGAAACAGTAGATGATTATAGTTGTCATATAGCCGCAAATAAATTGATTAAAAATTAGCACAACCATGTACTTCTATCTGGGCCTTATAATATATTAAGTACTAGGTTTAAGCTTGTGTACTATTCATGCTTTGTTATTTAATATGTCTAACAAAGCAAAAATAGCAGGTGAAAGGTATATTTTTTCCTTTAATATAATTGGAATGCATTCAGGCCTTCAGAGGAGAAGATTTGTTGTAATGATCATATAATTTAGCGATGAAATGGTGTACTACTGATCTTCTTTATTATTTTATGAAATTTAGCCTTTTACTTCTTAAATTTGACAAAATCATGTTGTCTCCTATAGTGTTTCTGAAGGGCAAGCAAAACCGATGGATGTTGAATATATGACAAAGGATTTGCTAGACACCAACAAATGCTACCTTTTGCATTGTGGGTTGGAAATTTATACTTGGATGGGGAAAGATACTTCTCTTGATCAAAGAAAAAGTGCAAGTCAAGCTGCAGAGGTGTTTTTTTGTTTCATTTTATGATTTTAAAATTAATATTCTGCTTATGCCTTAAATCTTGATGTATGTTTATCAGCAACTAATTACTGCAGTGATCTTATTACCTAGGAATTACTGCAAAGCATTGATCAACCAAAACCTCATATCATTCGTGTAATGGAGGGATCTGAGACCGTTATGTTCCGCTCTAAATTTGATTCATGGCCTCAACCAACTGCGGTAACAGAACCCGAGGTTGGTAAGGGGAAGGTTGCTGGTGAGTTTATGTTATGATTCTATCCTCCTTCACAATGATACTGCAGTCTTGATATAACCTTAAATGTCTCGATATTCTATTCTCACTTACATTTTACTTCCAATTAGATTGTTGTTTATTTTCAGTCCTTTGCTGGTTTTCTTGTAGCACTTCTCAGACGTCAAGGGGTAAATGTTAAGGGACTCATGAAAGAAGGCCCTTCAAAGGAAGAATCTCAGACACAGCCACATATTGATTGCACAGGAAACTTGCAGGTACTGACCACTCACCACTATTTTAGTCCCAGAAGAATGAATCTGTAAATCTTTATCTGGCTACCGCCTGCCAGGACTATTCTTCTTTTACTTGATTATTTTTTTTCCCTCGAAGATATAATAAGATGACGATGCGAGTTATACTTCTCAAAGAACACTAAGCAGGTGGTCTTCAATATATAGTAGACATCCTCTTTAGCAGATATTGTAGATATGTCTTTTGGGAATTGTAGGAGTGCTTGTTCTGCTTTTTGTGAAGAATATCTGTAGATACGAGTCCATAGGACTTTCCATGGGCAAGGTCAAGCGGATGCGTGTGGATCTACATTAGGAATGTATATACAGTAGTCTATTTACATCTTATTGGGCTTGCACAATTATGATGCCTTTATGAGAAATTATGCCTCGAGTTTAAATATAAGGACTGAGGATGCTATTTCACAAACATCTGGTTGTTTTTCCACCACACCGTGCTAATTTCTATACAATTTATTTGGCATCCAATTTCGGAAAACTTTTGCACGTACACAGTAGATTTTCTCTCTGTATAAATTGATCGAATGGGAAGAGATAATAAATATATTTAAGGTGAAAGTATTAGGTCTGTCTTATAAAGTCGGCTATTTTACGTTAGAGTAGGAGAGAAAGATAGGTACTGCAGATAATCTTTAAGAAACAAATTAATTGATTTCATATATCCAAATACTGCTAGAGCCTAAAAAAATAAATAATATTACACTCTTCATCTTTTCAATATCAAATGGTAAGTTTGAATTAATTTCTAATAATTTTGTGACATGCCTTCACATATAAAAAAACAGTATCTTGTTACTCTTTTTCTTTATTTACCAGTCTTTTGCTATCAATACGAGGATATATTTCTGTCTCCACTAACACTAGTGATTCGAGCATATAAATAACATTTAACACAGAAAACATGATACATACTCATCACTCTATACAGAGTGCTATCGTGGTTTTTTGTTAAATGTTTTTTTTGCATGGTTGAACAGGTTTGGCGTGTAGATGGAGAAGGGAAGACTGTTCTTTCAGATTCTAATTCTGAAGACTCAAAACTTTTCAGTGGAGACTGCTATATCTTCCAATATTCATGTCCTGGGGAAAGGGGAGAGGAACATATTATCGGGACATGGTTTGGAAGGCAATCCATTCAGGTATTTATGCTTGCAGTAACTTTTAAATTGTTTTTTTTTTTGTTATATGACACGCATGCACTTGAAGTAGTCTTAAGTATATGGAATCTAGAATGACATTGCGAATGGTAAGTGGCTATACATGCAAAAGTGTTTCATTAACAAAACTCAAGAAAGAACAAAATCTGCACAAATACCTAGCCGAAGCCATTTTGATTGTCCTACATCATGGTCTTCTGTATAACCTTTCCACATTTATGTACACTTTGACCATCGTAAAGTTGCTTGGAGAAGAGATAATGATTGAGGCAAACATAAATATTGTCAGTCAACCACTTTAACTGACCAAGTCAGCGAGTATGAAGAAAGGGCAGAAATGTATATGTTCATCTACTAACTGTATTGACATGTCCTTGTAGGGATTGTCTTCCATATCGACTGCTAAAGGAATTTAAAATATGCACGCACACAAGCCTTCACTGAAATTTGAACGCTCTACCTCTTGTTACAAGGGGATAGGGCAGTCCATCTGGCTGCAATACCAGGGATAAGCTACTATCAGTTGGGACATTGGGGACACACTAATAGAAAGGGTTAAGTAGAATGAAAAAGAGAAGAAATTAAACCAACTTCAACATTCAAAAATTTAACCGAGGAAGTTGTCATGTATATCGAGAGTCATTGTGAAAATTTCTTTAGTTAAGTTATATAGCTTATAGTTACCATCATATATAAAATCATTATTACTTCGAATCAAATTCTTATATACTTTTAGCAACCAAGAAAAGCTCTAAGATTTCACTGATTGAACAATAATTTCATGTAAGTTTGTACCATGATGATGGAAGTTGCTAGTCTGCTCATTCCTTGTTAAAATAGATTATTGAATACATTTTAAAACTTTAGTATTTGTTTTGTTAATGAATTCCATGTATGTGGAATTATTGGTACAAAATAGCAGATCAAATATATTGCCCACATATTCATAGTCACTAATTCCATCTCTCAAAAATTTTGCTGACCGCTTTGGAATTTTTTAGATATGTTTAACTAGTGATGCAGAAAAGGTAAACAGTTTCACCCACTTTATGACTGTAAGCTAATTATTTACTTTAAAATACTGACACATGATAGGATGATAGAAGTTCGGCGATTTCACAAGCAAGTAAGATGATTGAGACAATGAAGTTCTTGCCTACTCAGGTTTATCATATGTTCACAAACTGTTTCAGTGATGTAGGGTTAATAAATTTATTCATTCATGATTATTGATGGATTTGTCATTATGGAATTCTAGGCTTGCTATTATGACGGAAATGAACCTATCGAGTTCTTTGCAATTTTTCAGACCTTAATGGTCTTTAAGGTTTGGGAGAACCCTCAACTAAAAATCTAAATTTGTTGCCTTTGACATTACATGCGTGTTTTCCGCTTCTTTACAACACCAATTGGCAAATCTGTCAGGGAGGTCGTAGTGTTGGATACAAAAAATATATAGCAGAGAATGAACTTCCTGATGACACTCATACAGAGGAAGGGCTTGCTCTATTTAGGGTGCAGGGCACTGGACCGGAGAACATGCAAGCAATTCAAGTTGAAGCAGTAAGTCTTACTTTTGCTTCCTTCCAAGTTCCACCCCTCACTTTCTACTAAACGAAATTTTTGTATAGTTTCCCAGTTCTTTGTTTAATTTCTACTAATAAAATGCTTCCTTTGTATTTACTTTTAGTTGCACATGTTTCAGTAGTATAAGTTTGTGCAATGAAGTGCTACTACGTCACTTGGCCTCCCTTCCCTCGTCTTTTCTTGAAACTGCACAAGTTCATGGGTAATCTTTAGTATTAAAATTTTTAAATTTGTGTCATCTACATTTAATTAGAGGAGTAAATAATTTTCCGAACCCAAATTCAACCTGATCTAGTCTCATCGGCAAAATTTGCTTGAACTCTTTTTGGTCATGCCTGAATCCGAAACCTGGACCCAACTCAGTCTGAACAGGTAGTGATATGCAAATGTGCATGCTTTGGATTAACTTTCAAATGTTTTTATAGCATAATGAAAAAAAATTAAACATTTTCAGCAATCTATTGCCTTGATGAATTACATGTGTTTATATCTTGAGAAAATCTTTCTATTCCACTTTTTCGAATTCTTGCTAATATAATTTACATCTATATGTGAATTTGATTTTGTTTTGTTCTTTTCCATCAGAGGGCATCATCTTTAAACTCGTCCCACTGTTACATATTACATGATGGCCCCTTAGTATTCACTTGGATTGGAAACCTTGCATCCCCTGATAATCAGGAAATTGGTGACAGGCTGCTGGATTTAATAAAGGTCTGATTCTGGGGTTTTTGGTCATATTTTTTTTATAAGTCTCTCTGTTTTATGGTTAGATGCTACAAATATGATTTTTTACACTAAAGCATATGGTACTATAATGATTCTTTTGTATAATACAAAAAAAAAGTAGTTGGACTCCTCATCTAAAGCTACAGATGACAATATATAGTGCACATATATTTCCAATAAATTTAGTCTACTATGAAAAAGAATTATAGTTAGCAATATATTTAGCCGACACAATTCATCTTAGCTTTAATATGGTTTTTTTTTGTATATTAAACTATCACTTTCTGTACCTACAGCCAGATATGCAGGGTAGCAGAATACAGAAGGAAGGGTCGGAGTCTGAGCAATTTTGGGACTTATTAGGTAGAAAAATAGAATACCCCAACCAGAAGGTCGGAAGAGTTGCTGAAAGTGATCCTCATTTGTTCTCGTGCTCACTTACTAAAGGTTAAAGGAACTATCTAATTTATATAGTAGATCTTCGGATTCTATTCTCTCTGTTCTAGCTGATCATTTCTGTTCCTTTCTTTGGTGATCGCTGCAATTCTTGCACGCCCTCAGATTTAAAGGTGCGTCTTAATAACAAATCTTTCTTTTTCTTCGCAGTATATATAGGTATGATGTATGTACTTTATGAAAGTATGTCCATATATATAGGTATATATGTTTGCATGCATGGTTGGCAGTCCATAACCACGTTAGCTTTGCTCCAGGAATTTGAATTAGATTTCTTGTTTTCAGGTGACAGAGATACACAACTTCGACCAAGATGATCTAATGACTGAAGATATATACATTCTGGATTGTCACTCGGATATTTTTGTGTGGGTGGGGCAACAGATCAGCTCAACAAAGAGAAAGGATGCATTATTTATTGGAGAGGTAAGTTTTGGCCAGAATTTCTTTCTAGAAGTATTTACTCAGACACGATGATTATGTAATAGAAAATACGATCAGTATGATGATGAGAAGAAAAATGAAAACTTCAGCACCAATCTAATAATTTTTGCTCGAAGAAATAGCTTGGAGAGTTGGAGTTAGAATGGTAATATTTTCCTGTGTGATCTGTCAAATTTGTTAATATAGTTGTTTATAAAGGTGATAAATTGAAATAGTCACTTGCTAGTTCGGGCTTGCAGCTGCCCTCGCCTTTGGCCTCTAAAAAGATTACCAAATAGACTTGGATTCTTAAACAATGTAAAGTTTATAATGTCTAATACATGCTCAATTTTCCAACATTTACAGAAATTTATTGAACGCGATTTTCTTCTTGAGAATTTGTCACCTCATACTCCTATATATATTGTAACGGAAGGGAGTGAACCAACACTTTTCACGCGCTTCTTCTCAAAATGGGACTCCACAAAATTTGCTGTAAGTAGTGATAAATAATTGTACATGAAGTGATTATAGAAGTTACTCATGTATGCGACGAGCTTGATACTTTCTTGCTCTATGGTTTCAGATGCATGGAAACTCGTTCCAGAGAAAGCTAGCTATAGTTAGAGGAAGTCCTATTTTGGATGTAAGTCCTAGTCTATAATTAGTGAGCGCCCCGCACTCTTTCTATATATATTGTCAATTGTGCAATTTATTCTGAAGTGCCAAAAGAATTGTTTTTCTTTTTGACTTTTTCTATAAAAATGAAGTTTGTTCCACATGTACTAATGTTTTTTTTGATAATCCACTTGTGCTGATATCTTATAACAGTAAAATAATAAAAGTTACCAGAATAAGATGTATAATGCCGTTGATCTAGTGGAGGCCTGTTCAGTATGTCTTAGGTTCACTTAAAACAAAAACTTTATACAACGAAAGTCTTTAATTATTGTAGCATCAACGGGAAACTGTTTTTACAAGTTTGACATACAGCTTACTATAGGTATGTTGGGAAGGATTCACGATATACTTGTCCTCTGAAACTAGACTAGTAGTTTACCCTTTAACTTATCTTTGTGTCTGAATGTTTGATAACCAACCATGTGTGATGGTTTGTGCTATAAGGTAATAGCCTTGATATATTAATTCGGTCACTTCAATTGCCATGCTACCTTCTTGGAGGTGTTGCTTGTGCCATGTTTGTCTTCTCAGTTGATATGTTGCATGCTCAGAAACCCAAAAGGAGACCAGGTATATTAGGAAGGTCTGCAGCTTCACCTGAAAAAGCACAGCGTTCCAGGAGTGTAACTGTGGCATCCTCCCGAGATCGACCCAGAGCGAGAGGCAGATCTCCAGCATTCAATGCACTAGCTGCTAATTTCGAAAAACCAAATGTCAGTGTTAGGAACCTCTCCACTCCTCCCCCAGATGTAAAGAAGCTATATCAAAAACCTGGACCATCTGATTCTACAAAAGTAGTTTCTAAATCCATGGCCATAGCAGCATTAAAATCAACTTTTGAAAAACCAGCCAAAACAACCCTAATTCCCCGTACTATTAAAGGTATGTATTGCTTGAACTTTTTTAAAACCAGATGTTTTGGTAGTAATTACAATTGAATTTGAAGTAGCAACTCTCATGGGCGAAGGGAACCAAGGGGCACTCAGTCAAGAATCAAGTACAAAGTCCAACGATAAATCATTGAGCAGCAGAATAGATACGATACAGGAGGATGTACAAGAGGGTGAAGCTGATGATGATGAAGGGCTCCCAACATACCCTTATGAACGGCTTACAATACTCTCTATGGATCCTATTACAGAAATTGATGTGACCAAACGAGAGGTATTGTTTCAAATGATCACATCATGTTTCAACGAGTTTATTTTCTCACATATATTCAGTTAATAATACATGCTAAATCTTGTTGCACATAGGCTTATCTTTCGTCCGAAGAGTTCAATAACAAATTTAACATGACGAAGAGCGCATTTTACAAACTACCTAAATGGAAACAGAATAAGCTAAAGATGTCACTTCAACTATTCTAAGTCTCCCTGATCAAGTTCACCTTGTAATGCCAATTTATTACAGCTTTAGATTGTGGAGAAGGTGATTCTTGTTATACTTGGTACTTGGTAGTAGTTGTCACAGTTCTAGTAGGAGCTTATCTCTATCAGCTGCTCTAATTTTCGCCATTTCCTTTTCAGCATAATTGAAGTCAGTTTCCCAAATATGAGAGCAAAGGCTACTTCTGCTTCCATGAAGCTTATATCAAAGATTTTAGCTAGATTTTCAGATTTGTCTACGCTTCGCAAGGGTAACAGCTATATTGGTGGCTTGTGCTATTGCTTTCGATGTATATGTTGTTATGTTTTTTACTAAGGTGCCGACCTGAGCTTGCCTTGGCCGAAGAACTCAAGAGTCAGGGGATCAGCCCATATAACACAGGAAGAAGATTTAGAGGACATATCTATAAATAATAGCCAACATATGTTTATTCTTATATATAGTTTTTAAAATAGGAAATATTCAGTTTTTTAAAATAGAGCTGATTGGAGATACTTTTCAATGCAAAACAGCCTTCTTCAGCAAGAAACTCTGTTTGCATGTCATAATCTTTGTATATTTTGGTGCCAACTGAAGTTGAGGTCTGTGTAGTTTTAAAGTTGTTCAACAGTATTCCAAATGTCAGCGGAAGTTTGTTGCATATCAAAGATGCAATTCTTGTTTAATGGATTAATTGTCAACTGCTAATAATGGATGATAACTTGGGTTCTTGTACATGAGAAAATAAGGGAATAAGCTCCCACTTGATTTCTTTATAATTCCTGAAACTGTACGAGTCAGAAAAAATGTTTTCTTTCTGTAATATGATCGAACTTACACCGTGTTTAAAATTACGAACATGTTTGTTACCGTTTTGATGAATTTTAGTCACGTTCTTAAGATATCTTATAAGTAACTTATAAATTAAAAAACGTTTTTATATTTGACTTGTAAGTAACTTATAAGTGCTCCATATACGAATGAACCAATGACTATGCATAAACCGATGAAAGTAGAAGATAAGGTTAGACTGGATTACAGAACAGATGCCAGACTGGTAGCTTTGCTATATATGAAGGGGCAGCAAGTATGGTGATGGATGAGATCAGTGTTGGTAGATAGATAGATGCTCAGCGTGCTTCACTGCTGCTTGATCCCGCAATCAAACATCAACGTCTCCTACCAGTCACATTTATAATAACTTTCTATATATAACCTAATCGTAAGACTAGTTTTGCCAAGTCCACTTTCCTGCAGAATCAAAATGTATCAGCATTCGTCATCTCGTATTCAAGTAAATATTCTTTTTTCCAGAGAATAAAATATCGAGAGTTCGTGTCTCAGTGAAGAAGACTTATATGACCGTCTGTACATTGAAAATTTTAAGATAAATGTTAACATGCGTGCCTATCTCATATCTGGCTTTTCAATGAAAACTATACTAATCTATATTAATATATTTCTAAACCTACTCTTAACTAACTACTAAAGGGGTTTCGAGTTCATCATCCTTGGCTGTTAGGGCATCATTTTGTTTATTGTTATTGGTTTATCTACTTGCTTAGTTAATGGACTTTGATTAATGAATTTCTTGAGAACTGGTATCTAGGAAGAGTTGTGAAGCGTCACGCTTTGCATTGTTTTTCAATCTTGATGTTGATGAATCAACGAGTTATGTTGCGTTTATAGTATAGTATTCATGATTACATGCGGATATTGATTGATAGAGAGGCTACTCGTACTCAAACAGAATAAAATAACAGCTCATTCTTCTGTGACTATTCATAACAAGAACCATTCAAACCAAACAACTTGCGTGTATAATATCAACTAGGCATGAGCATGGTGCGGTTTGGTGCGGTTTTCCGCTTAAACCGCACCGTAACCACTTAAGTGCGGTTTTAAAAATCGAAAATCAAAACCACACCAAAGAATATTGGTTCGGTTCGGTTTTAAAAACTGCGGTTTCGATTTTAGTGGTGCGGTTTTGGTTTTGAAACCATTATATAAAAATTTATAGTACTTTTTTTTATTAACATTAAAGTAATGAGAAAATACGATATGAATGATGAAATTATCAAATTTCGTAAATTAAAAAATTACCAT